>WACJ01000161.1:600000-826699 GCA_008973525.1 Stenopsyche tienmushanensis | reverse complement strand
TAGTTTTATTCGTTTTCAGCAATGGCAACACTGAATGAATATTTTTCAAACTCGCATTTTTTTATATAACTGATGGAATGTTTTATATAAAAATGAAAATACATTTTATTTTTAGAATCTAAATTGCTTTTAATAAATAGATCCAAATTCCCGTTTTTCCATGTGCACTTTTTTCTTACTTTTGAAATAAATATGGAATTTTATTAATATCCTATTCATTTTAATTGGAACCCCTGTAACTACGAATATATCATTCGTTCATTATCAAGTCTTCAAACGATTGAACTTGAGTGCCGCTACACTCGTCCAGCATCTTCGTTTGCAACCATTTGTCTATCTTGTTTATGGTTTATTGTTTCTTACTTTTTCTTCCGTCGATATTCTAAGCAGTGCTCCAATAGTACAAACAATAAATTAACAAAATAGAACGGCCGAGTGTCTCAGTTGAATGCTGCAAATGCTTAGCCGACTACTAAAAATCAAATAAGGTAGGATTCCATTATTTAAAAAAATCGTGAGAAGACTCACTTTGATATCTAGAAACAAATATTTCAAACCAAGAACAAGTGAATAACTATTAGTTTTGGTACTTGCACACGTTACATCAACATTATACAGAATCAATATATTCTTTGCTGTTATTTTCACCATAGATCACATAAATATAATAGAATTTACATAGACATAACTCGTTGATTTGACCTCTGGATGTACCGAGATTAATAGCTCTTTTATTTATATTCTCCGATGCATGCAAAGGCAATTTGGTGTACATTATTTGACTCTGCTTGGTTTAAATTATCCTATATGAAAAAAAGGAACGGGGAAGAAATAATTAAAACAAATATTGCTATTGGTTTATGTTTATTAACATCAAAGAAACTGCAAGATCAAAAAGCTTTCAACAAAATATGAATCTAAAAAGTATATCTTTATTTAATGGTGTTCTGCTGCTTCTTTGATTTTCTTATCTGCTGCTGCACGGACATTTTCGGGAGAGTTCGCTGAAAAATAAAAACGTGATTTTTAATCGTACAATATATTAACATAAATAAATAATGATGCGTTTCATGGAATATTTTAGAATAAAATCGTTAACTTACCTAATTTATGGATTTTGTAAAAGATGGGTAGAGATAGGAGAAAACCACCTGCATACCAACGCCAGACCCATTGATTGGTGAAGTAATATTTGATGGGAAACTGCATAAATTTCGCAGTGTATGTGTAAGGATACTTCATTGGCCGCGGTAAAGGTTCAGAAGCTTCAACCATGGTTGTGTTGTTTTAAAAAACTGCTGAATATAAATAATAACTTCAGAATTTGTACAAAAATGTGCAGCGATACTGAAATTACTACAAGGGCAATAAATAATGTTTTATTAAATGTCAGATGGTTTTAACATGTTAGTTTAAATCATTCTAATACAAATCTATGATTGTATATTCCAGAATACTATAGTAAGTCTGGAAATTTCGAAAAACCAGAGAGTAATATATTCGATAAGCTGATAATTAATAATCGCATTTTTTCAAACAAAAAAATAAATATAACTTTCAAGCATTAATAATTGTTATAACAGCTTAAAATTTTTGGAGGAAATTATTTCATTGATTATTTCTGGGTTATGTCAAAATGTTACATAATGAAATAGCAGAATATTGATCGAATTTTTATAATATTGTAAAACATCTCTTATTTTAGCGGTTGATTTAGCATCGAACATGATAAAATAATTGCGAAAAATACAAGATTTAACAAAACTCACCGAGAGAAAACACCCGGACAGAGCCAAAAACTGTGAAGCAAACGTCGATTCCGCTTCTGACTAATGTCAAAACGTCTACTTTAGCGACCATACGCTTATATTTTAGATTTATGTAACTCACGTGTTTTAAGCGATTAATTAGTATATTTGGCTTCTAAAAATTATTTATCACGTTTATCAAATATTATGTTTAATATAATACAATATATTTCGAATTTATTTAAATATAAATTAATTTATATTTTATTACAAAATAAAATTAATGACATTTTAAAAATGTTTCTATTTATTTATGATGATTTTATTAACTATAAGACGCTAATTAATTACTCTTGACATTTTATAAGAGTTAATAAAATTTTAAAAATCAAATTTAATTATTAATTAATACAATTGCGTCAAACGCAATTTTAAATTGTGTTTTTTGTGATGAATAAAATAAATGGAACAGTTTCCTGCAAAATTATCGAAATTGAATTTGTCTTATAAAATTAAGAACGGATGGTGACCGTGGGCCTGGCACTGGCCGTATTTGTGTGGTGATTGTGTGTTATGTGGTGGTATCTGTCATGGTGTTGAGGATTGAGGATGGCCTCCCTCAAGGTGGCTGTGCGGGTTCGCCCTTTCAACCAAAGGTTCGATCATCTCGATATTTGCGCATTAATTTCGCATTTTCTTTGTATGCTATAATTGACAACCATTGCAAATCATCATGCGTTATCGATGTCTTCGATTGATATTTTTTCAAATAATTTTAAAAACACCCTCGATAATGCATTTCTATGTAAAGATTTTATTCAATGAAACATTTGGCATACATAAAATAACCCAAAATGTCAAAATGACAGAAATCAAACGGAGAAGGTTTATCTCCAATGACTCATTCTGATTTTTAGAAACTAACTGTCGTTCTCTCAAACAATATATAATAATAAAACAATCACTTAAATAATCCTTATTATTTATTATTAATAATTAAGATTTTTACAATATATATTCTATCAATTTTTCAGTAATGACATTTATCTTTGGAGTGTATTAAAATATTCTAATTTAAAACTTTAATATTGTACATTTTTTAAATTTAAAACATTTGTTTTTTTAAGCTTAAATGCTTTCTAATGGGTTGATTAGTTTTCTAATGCGTTATAAAAATGGCATGATATCAATCGACAGATGACATGTTTATGAAAACCTAAAATTAATATCAAACCAATTATTATTGCAGAGAAATCGACATGAATGCAAAATTGATTGTCAATATGGATGGCAAAAAAACAAGCTTACATGCATTAAAAGTAAGTAATTTAAACGCTCATTGTTGACATATTATAATCATGAAAACCTTCACCCAAGAATAAAAAATGTATTCAATGATAATAATCAAGTAAAAAATATGTTTTACGACTTTAGTTTAACAGTTAAAAGATGCACTCGTTTATCTTGCTAAAATTGCGTTTTTCATATGTAACGGGGTCATCAAAGTGGCATAATTATGCCTTAACACTTATTATTCAGTGCTAATTGAGAAAAAATATTCTAATATTTTATTCATGCAATGGGATCTTTAATTGTAACAGTATTTCCTTTCTATTTTATAAATAAGTATTGTATTTAGATTCTTTAGATATTTTACATTACTGTGTACTCTTGATTATACGGGTGCAGATTATCCGGTTTGCGGATTATCTGTGCTTGAAAAATATTATTATTATTTTTTTGTACTCGGATAATAAGGCATTTCCCGAATAGTACTGAGGTGTTATATACACAGATCAAGATTAAAAAAAACAAAACGAGAGTAAGATTGTGAAAATGGACCCGAGGTAATAAGAGCGATATACATGGCCTGATCACTAAAACTTTAAGCCGGGTGAACAAGCAGTGCGGAGGCCCTATGAACAATCAGTTTAACACTCTCATCGCCCAACATGAATCGGTGTTGTTTCTCACGGGACCCAAATTCGATAGTCGGAGCGTAAACAAAGAAATAGCCATGCAATATAAAAAAGCACGGGATAAACACGGACAACCAGAATCTGATATGTGGCACATCTTCTCACAGGTGTTGTTTATCTTAGATCAATAAGCTTGGCCATTTCCTCTGTCATTAGTCAAACTAGCAAAAACAAAGTGACGATAAGCAAGTACGAACAGACAAGGGGATGTTCGTAAAGTTAACATTTGCAAGTCGTTATAGAAATACATAACAATAAGACGCTAGATTCGCTTTTCGGAGATGCGCATATTCGAAATCGATTCATTATATCATTCACAAATTATTATTAGTCGATAAATTTGGGTTAACGATCTATATTACCGTGCGATGCATATGAAGAAGTTCTCCGTCTCAGTCTCCCGAACTGCGCTAAGTTCTCTCTGTCTCTGTCCGCCTCGGAGCTTCAATGCACAAGAGTGCTCTTTCTGAATAGTGAAGGTCAAAACGGATATTTCCGATAGTACTCCCATACAGGTTAACCTTTTGAGGAGTGAACATATTTAAAATCGATGATGTCATTGATGCGATAATCGCTTGCATCAATTACTTTCTGTCAGCTCCTATCAGTGCAAGACATTCATCAATTCGAGGCTGAATCAATTGTTAATGAACACTGTTGATAGCATACAAGACCACTTCATTTCTTTACATAAACAATACACAAAAAATCGATTCATTTGCTCCTGCTTTAGAAGGAAATGATAATTGGACAAAGACTCATTCAGCAAACAGCAAGCAATTAAATAAATGAACACTGTCGCTATTATATATTATAATCGAAACCAAGTAGAAATTTGATTATTTGGATTATCCGTGTTTACTAGTTATCCGTGTTTGTCCTCGCCGGCAGTCCCCCGGATAATCGAGAGTACTGTATATTTTTTATTGTCTAATACTAAACACTTATGTGTTGTTTGTATTATATGCTTATATACATTTGGTTTCTCATATGTTATAATTAGATAATTAAAAAATGATTCACAAAAATATTTTTGTTGTACTGTGGGGATAATGTTAATAAAAGTAACAGGAAAATATCAGGCGTAATATATTTATAGGTTGACTTTGAAACCAAATTATTTCAATTTATATTCTAAATTGGCATTGTTTAATTTTATTTTTTTCAGATACCGAATACTCGAGATTCACAAGGGGGAGATTTAGGAAGAGAACGCTTCAAAGATTTTACATTTGATCATTCTTATTGGTCATTCGATGACAATGACAGTCATTTTGTATCGCAGGAACAGGTGAGACCATCCCCGCTTGAATATAGACTTCAAATATGCAATATATTTATCAATATGTGTTAATTTGTTTTTCATATTTGTGCATAAAATTACAGGTGTTTGCAGATTTAGGCGTAGACGTTATAGATAGTGCATTCGAAGGATACAATGCTTGTGTCTTTGCATACGGTCAAACGGGAAGTGGAAAAACATTCACTATGATGGGATCACCGGTAGTTTTTGTAGCAATTAGCGTTTATTATCTTTACTTATTTGTAATTAATCGATAACATTGTTTTAGGAATCTCAAGGGCTGATACCCCGCATCTGTCGTAGTTTATTTGCAAGAGTTGCAGCTGGTAAAGAAAACGGAGCTTCTTATCGCACAGAAGTTAGCTATTTAGAAATATATAATGAGAGAGTTAAAGATCTATTAGGCGGAGAAGGGGGTCATTCTTTAAAAGTGCGAGAGCATCCAAAATTAGGCCCATATGTTCAAGATTTATCAAAACACTTGGTGTCGGATTATGATGATATTCAGGTGATAAAAATATCTATGCATATTAATTATAGTTATTCATTATAATTTGACTATATTTATATTATGATGATATAATAATATGCTTTAAATCTTGTGGTTGCAAATATTAACTTTGTTACAGTTATAATAGTTTGTAAGTTACAATGTAAATAAAAATTATCTTTTGCTGTAAATATTGTATAATGATAACTGATAAATCACGTCTGGGAAACATATATGAGTTGATAATAATTTAATTAATTATGTCTTTAAATGTACATTTTTATTCATATATATCCAAATTTTAACTTTGAATATTTGACAGTGAAAGTTATTATTTGCAATGACTTATTAGCAAATGACTTATTTTGTACATTTCATATTTTTTATATATGAATATTTATTGTTTTATAAAAAATTGACTAGAATTCTTTTAAATTCTTTATTAAATTAAATAGTTACTAAAAATAACCAAAATATGCTCATATTTTTTAACAGGAATGCATGCATAGAGGAAATTTACATCGGACAACAGCCTCTACTCAAATGAACGATGTGTCAAGTCGTTCTCATGCCATTTTTACAATAACATTTGTGCAAGCTGTGTTTTTACAACATAATAACATGCCAAGTGAAACTGTTTCAAAAGTTCATCTCGTTGATTTAGCCGGAAGGTAATAAAAATTCAATCTCTAGTCTGTTAACCCTTTTGAACCAGAGAGCAGACATGCTACGCTCTAACGTAAATCCACTTTTCTGTCAGCTCGATAATGAACCAAGCTCAATAAATGGACCTTATTGAATGAACATAACTTTTTTGCCTATTAATGTGTTGCGAAAATAAAAGGACAGGGTTACCGTGCAAGTCTACCAGTTTACTTCTGAAGGATTTTGCAAAGGAGTGGTGATACTCGGCTAATGACGCCACTCCAGAACAGTCAAGGGGGAATAACAAAATTGTTCAACGATAATAATGTTGCGAGTATTTTAATTATCAAAACAAACACCTACTCATAAGACAACACAAACGAAAGTCGTCTTATCTTTGTTGAAAGAGCTTAATAGCTTATCCGACGATAGCAATTTCTGTTAATTACACCAAAACTTTATGACAGTTAAAAGATTCTTTAGAATATGATTTTTTGTTGAATATGAAATGTTTAGACGTGTAGGGGTACCTTTACGGCACGACTTTGCCATCGATGTCTCACGATTTCCGGTCCGATAGGGTTAAAGCAGTAAAAAAAAATTATTCCTTCAAACTTCATTAATTATGATGATATAAATCTTTTATTTAATGTGTTTTTTTAATCTCTTATTCTATTTATTTTTAGTGAACGTGCAGATGCTACCGGAGCTACCGGACAGAGACTGGTTGAGGGGGCACACATTAATAAATCTTTGGTTACACTTGGTTCTGTTATATCTGCTCTCGCCGAATCATCTCTCATGCAAAACAATAATGGTCTAAGTGCTACACAAAAAAATGGAAAACTCTCCAAAAATGTTTTTATACCATATCGCGATTCAGTGTTAACATGGCTTCTGAAAGATTCTCTCGGAGGAAATTCAAAAACCATCATGATAGCAGCTGTAAGTAATATTGATATTCCTTAATTATACATTTAATTCTTAAAAATAAAAATATCATGAAATTCAATGAAATTCATGGCCTCTTTGTTGAAGAGCTAATCAGCCAAACCTCTGTGACACATAGGCTGAAAAGATGTATGGTTCATGACCTGGACAAAAGATTCGAATGAATCGATTTGCGCTTACTAAACCGAGGGCTATCTGTGTTAATTTTTGTATCCGGGTGTGATTTTCTAGTTTATATGTGTAGTAACTAAATAATCCTGGAATGAGACAATATTTTTTCTTTTAAATTTAGATATCACCTGCAGATTGTAATTACGGTGAAACCCTTTCAACACTTCGATATGCTAATAGGGCCAAAAATATAATCAACAAACCTACCATCAATGAGGATCCTAATGTTAAGCTTATCAGAGAGCTCAGAGAAGAAATAGACAAGCTTAGAACGCAAATTGGCCATCACCTTGTGTGTATTCTCTCTTTATGCGTATAAATACATTTTTTATCAATCTCGTTTAATTTTATGTATTATTGATAACCTTTTAATCCTGCAGCATTCGATTGATAATGAACCACAAGTATTGGCAACACTACAAAGAAAGGAAGCACAAGAGAAAGTTCTTACTGAAAAATGGACTGAAAAGTGGAGAGAAACCCAACAAATATTACAAGAGCAAAAAGCATTGGGCCTCCGAAAAAGTGGTCTAGGAGTTGTACTCGATTCCGACATGCCTCATTTAGTGGGCATCGATGATAATCTTCTTTCTACCGGTGTGACTTTATATCATCTGAAGGTTAATATACCATTAATTTTATAATAATTCAAATATTCTTTATGCATAGCTTGATCATTTTTCACGTTATAATATTGTATTTTTTGTAGGAAGGCGAAACTTTGATAGGTAGTGAAGAATGTAAAACTGTACCTGATATTATATTAACTGGAGGAGGAGTATTATCTGAACATTGTCGAATTAGTTTATATGACGGAGTAGCAACCATTTATCCAAATCCAAATGCTCAATGTTGGCTTAATACAGTTTTGATTGATAAACCTGCTAAGCTCAGTCAAGGTAAACTTTTGTTTAATACTAATAATTTGTTTTTGATTGTTCATTTGTTATTTTTTTAAATGATTAATGAATTTATTATTTTACATTTAGGATGTATTTTACTACTGGGACGTACAAACATGTTTCGCTATAATGATCCGGCAGAAGCAGCTAAATTGCGCAAAGAAGGTAGCACATCGTTAATGAATTTATCCCGACTTTCACTCTTAAGTTGGTCAACAACAGATCTCGCAACTAGCACTGAAAACCTTGCATCAGTTTTAGGGTAAGTTAAGTGTATGTTTTGTTGTATTATTTTATGAAGAACTATTCCTATTTTGATGTTTTTAATATGTAGTGATATAGAGGCTGATAATCGTGCTGATGAAATAGAGGCTCAGAGATTAGAACTAATGAGAGAAAGAGAAGTATTTCAACAAGAGCAAGAAGAACGGGAAAGACGTTGGCATCTAGAAAAGGAACAACTTCAAGAAGCACAACGTCGCTTGGATGCGGTATATTGAATTTTCATAATAATAATTATTTAATTTAAATATTTCATGAGGAGTAATATAATTTCTGAATATTTTTATATTTTACACAGGAAAGACAACAAATGGAAGAAGAATATGCATCTCAATGCCGACAATTATCTTCTGATTGGCAAGCTTTAGAACGTGGCTGGGGAGCAGGTCGACAAGCTTTGAAAGAAAGGCAACAAGAACTCTGTGGACGTCAAAAGAAATTATTGTCCCTCAAAGAAAATCACCAGCAAATGGTAATTAATATCAATTTAAATAATATTTGAGGATTTATGAATATTTTTGCAATTTTTTAAAATCAGCCTTAAATATTATTCTAATCATTATTTATTTTGATTTTTATTTATTTGTTTTATGCATATTCATAAATGCACGGACATTGCTTAATATTTAGTTGCTAATTCATCAATATCATTGTGCCCTTGTTTAAAAATTTGCTTTATTTATGAGCAATAAGTAAATTTACTTCTAGAATGTGGAATTTACTTAAGGGATCATCTCACTTTGACGGCCCAAAAATAGACAGTTTTTAACAATTTTTTTCACAGTAAATACACCATATAATGAAATGAATGTTTTTGAGATTTATTATAAAGATGCAAGTCCGTGATGTAGATAATTTTTTTCATTCAGGTTTACCTGAAACAAAAAGTCAAAAAGATTCTTAATCTGAAGCATGTCACTATCGTAGTACACTCAATTAATACTTTTTGTTTAAAAGTAACTTAAAAGCAACTTAAAAGACAAAATCGGCGACTTGGTTTTTTAAAATTCTTTCCACACTGCATGCAAAAATGTCGTTTTTTTTCGTCGTGATTTTTTTTCTTTAATTAACCCTGCTTTACTGCTACTTTTGCCCCATTGTTGAAGTTTAAATATATTTGTGATCAAAGATAGTTTGAAATGTATTCTGTTTATGTATGTATATAGAGAATTTATTCTTATTGGGAACTCTGATTATTGTTGTTCTTGTTTTTCTGTTCATTTTTTTGTTTTTATATTTTTTTTGAAATCAGTATTTTATTTTTTTTATACGTGCTAAAGGTCGATTGTGAATTTAATCATGCTTCAACTGTGAAATGTGAAATTGAATTAAAACGAAAAGCATTGGAACAACTAGTTGCGGAAAAACTAAATCAGCTTAAAGAGAGAGGCATTGTTATGCCAACGGTAAGATTTTACCATGCCACTATTATTTTTCCCTTTTCCATATTTTTCTTGATTATGCGAATAATACTTTTTTAATTTTATTCATGTAAAACAGGGTTCTTCAACCTGGGTTCTGTTGAGCTCTTGGGTCCTGGAAAATTTCTGAAGGGTTCCATACAAAATTACCATTGAACTATAAAATTATCTTTAAGAAATGATTTCCGTAGTGCATTTCTTTGTTTTTTTTTCGTTTTATTAATTATTCTGTATTGTAGCACTTAATAAAGAATATAGATAAATTTCATTTTATAATGAAAAAACAATTCAACAATCAATAATAGCGACAAATATACTATATCAAATTGCGATGGGTCCTTCAGAAATACAACAAGTCATATAGGTTCTAAAGGCAATGAAAGGTTGAAGAACCCTGATGTAAGAGACCGTGTTTATATGTTGTATAAAATTGTACACAAATAAGGAAAGTTATCGCATAACAAGACAAGTGTGTATTTTAATATCTTTTTATAAAGTAGTCGTTGATTTTAGGCAACACCTAGTTCAGATGGATCTATCATATCTGAAAATTCTACAGAATCATTGCTGCAATTACTTCATCATTGTGATTCTGAAGTAGCACTTGCCATAAGAGATTTGGTGAACAATCATGTAAGTATTTCATTGACATTATTCTGAATAACTAACATAATCTATGTTATCATTTTATAGAAATTGTTTGAATAATTATAAATGGAAATTATTTGGAATTAGGTATCATCCATATTTAACCCTTTCGGATGATTGATGATTTGATTATCGTGTATTAATTTTGTTTATACTATATTCATACTATTGATCGTTTACTTATATCTATGGTCTTTTTTTTTGTATATAGAAAAAAGAACTTTCTTTATTAGAACAAGAACTGCAAACGCGCGTAGCGAGTCTCGCTTCTCATCGTTCAAAAGTTCAGCAATTAGATTCAGAACTTAATTTGTTAACATTACAAGAAGCCGGGATCCAGCAAACATTATTGGAAACGTCTGATGATACAGAAGGTCAAATAAATTTAGATGATACTAACGACAAAGACAAAAACTATTTTGAACAAAACCTTTCTGGATTTACTGATATTGAAGATAATCAAATTTTAAATAGGCAAATAACGGTTATTGAAAAAAATATTGGCGAAAAAGAAGAAATGAATGAAAAGAAAAAAACGTAAGCATCATTTATTTATATTTTATTTGTCAATTTATAACAGTTCGATTATATTACATTTACAATTTCAGGATGACTCTAGATTTGGTTCCTTTAAAGCCGTTGGATTCAAGTTTGAAAACTTGCGATACATTTCATACGGCAAACTCATCATGTTCCTTCGATACAGCGAGCGATCCTAAGTCACTTCCCTCTGATTCTAATTTAAACAGTACAATTTCAAACGCGGAAAGCATAACAACAAATGATACTGTTGTCCAGTCAAAGTCTAACAAAGATGAAATAAATATGAATTTTTCGGTCGACCAACACGCTAACAGTCAAAATGTTCCAACTAAAAATTCTATTCATTTACCTCGATTAGATGACAGTGATGAAATGTCAAGCACCGAAGATTACAATAAGGTTTTTCTTTATAATAAAATTTAGGCCAGAATCAAATATCTATGTGCGTATAAATTATTATATTTGAATTTTATTTTATAGGCCAAAAAAAATAATCCAACACTAAATTCTTCTAATTATGCTGAAAAACTTTCACCGGAAGATAGACACAGTAGAGCCAAACTTAGAAGAAAATTAGGTAATTATACTGACTTTGTAGAATAAAAATGTAAGCTTTTCATTACAATTCATTTTATGATCTCATAAAATATTTTTTTATTAGGTGAGAGTGGACGGTCAGGAGCTGGAGGAATAAGCTCAAAACATATTACAGAAGCTGAAGCTCTTCGTGCAATGCAACGCCTTTGTCAGAAAGTAGCTGCCCAAAAAATGCTCGTAATATCTAGCTTAGAAAATGATTGTTCAAAAGAGGATCTCAATCATCAAATAGCAGTAATTATCTTCAATAATAAATAATAAAGTCATGAATTCTAATATTTGCTTTGAACTTGCTTTTATTTTATAATAGGTCCTTCAAGAATTACAACGGAAGTATATTCGTTTGGAAATGGCCTTGCAATATTCGAATTTTGACAATCGTGGCACATCTAGGTCTCGATCTATCATGGTCACCCCGATTCATGAAACTCCATTCGGCGGAAGTGACGGCGAAACAACGGACAATCCCCTTTCAGATGAAGTTCTAACTGACGACACTGGCATTGAAGAAAGACTTTCTGCCGGTAAAAGTTCCATTCTACGAGTAGTGAAGAATGATCCTCTCCAACACCATCGAGATATAGAAATTGAAGGATCGGACAATGTTTCGACATCCAATGATGAACTAGTTATAAGTGAATCTGATACTTTGGATCACAGTATTTGGACAACGAGCGAAGATGTAATGTTGAATAGCATTGATCGACGCAATAGTAATATCTCTAATTCAAACACAGAGAATACGCTTGATCCTAGGGTAAATTTAGTTGATTTACAATCTTTGTCTCGAAGTCGAGGCGCATCAGTTACCGTGAGTCGTAATATATTCAAATTTGACTAAAAAATACAGTATTATCATTTATTAATAAAAAAAATGCTTTTATTTTAGACATCTTCAGTTGATACTGGAAGTTGGATATTGCACAAAGCTATGCTTGGTAAATTTTGTATTTTTATTTTTGATGACATGAAATATATCATTGTAATCAATTTTATATGTTTTTTGTTTATTACTTTTCAGAAAAATGTATTTCCATTTCTTGTTTTGTGATTCGTGGCGCAGGAAAATCCACACATCACGAATATGAAGTTAGAATCGAGTTAGAAGATGAACGATGGGCTTTACTTCGAAGATATAGAAGATTTAGAGAATTATATATCAATATGAAATCTATATATGGATCTAAGGTAATTAAAATATATTTTGTAATATAGATTACACGATTGGTCAAGTAAATATGCTCAAATTTATGGAGCTATATAATAACTGTTAAACAATTAATGACACTGCATGTTATTTTTTTTAATCTCAAAATATATTTTTAAATTAACTCTAATTTGAACCTGTAATATAATTAGGATCTATGTTTTTGGAAAATGGACCGAAATAAAAATATTCTAATTGAAATCTTACTAGATTGTAATATTTTTTAGTTTTTGATAATCGAATTCCTCTAATTCGACGACTATCAGAAATGTCCATGGGGATCCCACTCTTTGTGATAACTTCTCGATTGTTTGCCGTGGATCTGACTTGATTAGGGATTTTAGTCAATTATTTACAAAATTCGAAGGTCCATTCATTCTTGTTTCATCCCTTAAGCTTCTATTACTTACTTACCCCGGCCATCAACAATGCCGGCATTTTCGTTTTCCCTGGACCTCCTCACTCCAATTTTTCAGGCCCAGACGTGGGGCGTCTTTATTGACCTGATCAGCCGAGGTATGCCGACAGGTCTATTGCCATTCGGTTTTTCTGAGAATATTCTCACATTAAAAAATTTATCCACAGTGGACCTGCCCTTTCTGAAACCGCATTGATTCTAAAATAAATAATTATATTTGGATGTGTTTCATTTATATGATTTTTTTTGTTTTGCGTTTTAGATTGCAGCTATACCATTTCCACCAAGACATCTTTGGAGCTCAGAATCTCTGGCTCACAATCGACGTCCACAATTAGAAGCGTTTTTAAGAAATTTATTGAGAGTCTGTTCAAACGATAAACGTTGCCCTTTTTATGCACAACCATTAACCAAAGAAACTCTTATTCAATTCTCTCAATTCTTTCGCAAGGGCGTCTTCGAGAGCGGAAAGTGCGGAACCGGATGATCAACGTATATATATATTTTCATTTCTATTAAAGTTTTGGGCCTTATTTTGTTACTAAATGTGTGCCTTCTCATTGCGTTTTATAATAAAAGATTTTATATTGAGCGATGCTACGTTATAAATGGATGCAAAGCATAAATGTTTTATCGTATGAATTAATTTTATTAATGGTGAGGGGATCTATAAGTAATGCACATGAATAGTCTTATCAATTACACCATGTTATGAAAGCTGTGTGCTTGTGATCTCAACGTTAGCAATTTTTTTTTTCATTAACGCATATTGCAGTAGTATTTTCTTGTATGTGTTTTTATGTGATTGTATTAAAGACTTGATATAGTTTGTAAGTAAAATCTCTAATTGATATATAATCACAGCGGTTAGATATAAATATCTATCAAAAAAAATCAAATTTCAATTAAATATGTATTTGTATACATAAATATTCATCGTGAATTTATGCCTATATTTATAAAATTGGTTGTGAAACCATCTTTGAAATAAAATTGATATGAATAAGGCAATTTCGTTTTATGGCGTTTGGAAATTGCATCAATATTTTTCTCAGAGGATTGTTAGTGAATGTAATGAATTACATTGTTCTCTTCATTGAAGATGGTATTATTTACAGTAAAGTAGATAGTGCAAAATATCAATCAATTAACTAACTCAATGACAAGACTGATGTAGCTATCATCTTGGTTTAGTTAAAATGGAAAATTAGATTGTTGATTGCGTTAGTACATACGCATTAGATCTATGATTCATTTATTGCAATATCTTTTCACAAAAGAATTATAAATCTGTTTTAATATATTTTCTTAGTTTGCACAATGTAAAAATTGTAAATACGTATCATTTAATTTGCATTGATATTCATACCTAAGCGAATAGCTCGGTGCATTATGCATTTCCAAGATCTGCTGCTTACCTAACTAATTGACCAAGGATTAGATAAAAATAACAATGTTTATACCCTTTATGCATTATTATAATATTTTGTCATTAATTTGTACTGATTGTAAATTTTATAACTTTGGGTTTGTTCAAATTATGAAATGACAATATAAACATGTCCATTTTAAATATATATGGCTACTGACTAACCTAGGTATTAAATATTATATGAACTATGAAACTTTATTCACTCAATGTCAACAGATTGAAAGTCTTACATGTTAAGAATATTTGAAACATATCAAATTAATGAACCATACGTGAAAAAAGATATATTTGAGAGAGAAAAAAATATAAATGTATATTTTAAAAAATGTAGTTCTATAGATATGCGAACCTCTTGTAAAGAAGATAGTGTTTATAAAATGTTTCAATATTCGAAAATGTATTTCTTATATTCCAATATATATATATGTGTGTTTTAATATAAAAATGGAATTCATAATAATGTATTATTTTTATAGCAGATAATTCAATTTTAATGGTCATAAACATTCCCAATCGACCCCTTTATCGCTAAAAATGTAAATATTAGATATCGTATTTTATTAAAAATATTTTATAAAATAGGTCAAATTGATTATTTTTTCAATCTCTATGACACTCGTATGAATAACAGGATAAATGCAATGTTTAGATTCATTAAACTATAGTGATGTTACTTTTCGGATCAGTTTAACCCTTTTCGCTCGGGCGAACCAGCAACTCAAGAGTAGTCAACCGCTCCCGCTTATTTAATGAGTTGTTAAACATTACGTTCTATATTTTTGCTTTTTATGGCCTTATCTTTGTCCAGGCCTAGTTCGTTGGGAACAAACCTTGCAATCCCTTTTTTGTCCAATCAAAATAACATGCAGCTTCCCATTTAGTCGGATGCCTTCAGAACTGCTCTGCGAAGTAGAAACTGTGCTAAGTTATCTTTCACTGGATACAAACGGTATTCTTGTGGGAATTTCTATGGATTCTGTACACATTGTCCATTCTAAAGGTACAATCTCTTCTGTACAATCACTATTGCTTTCAGATTCACTATCCATTATTCGGATTTATCGTCTTCTTACACCTCTAACGTCGTCGCTATCTTCATCATTTCCGTCTTCGTTTCCATGGACAAGCTGGCTATGTAGAGATGTAATTTAATTTGTTATCGTCGAAAAATTGAACTCATCTTCCTCATAACATGATCCTCAAAAGGCCAGGAGTAGACTCGTGAAGCGGTATTCATTAGGCCAAACCTAAATAAACATCATTATCGTTCAATTTACCGCATCGATCCGAGTGGTGCCCGAGAGGCACCGCTCGAGTGCAAAGGGTTAATAGTAAATCTTACAAGATTAATTTCAAAACCTTAATATTTGATCCTAATATAAGTTTTAGAATTTTTAAAAAATATTTAACGGAAGATCGCCTATTAATCGCTTCTCCGCAATAACATTATAATTTAGTTGGTCTGTGGATTGGCGGTTTTTTGTTGTTCGTCTTCTGACATCATCCCGTTTGTTTCTGAATTCAGATTGCATCCTCAATTTATAATTTTGGCAATGGCTTACTGTGCAATCATTCACTGTATTGTAGGGAAAATTGTGAGATTAACAAATCTTCAAGCAATTGAAGATTTTACGTTATTAAATAACGCTTGAACTCCTAAAATGATTTGATCGCATAAATGATCAATTTTTCAAAGTTTTCATTCAATTATTTAAATAACTTTTCAAAATCTTATGTAAATATTTGATTTTTACATATACTATTCTTTTACTCGTTCATTAGAGGTAACAAAATATACTATTGTGTATATTTTAAATATATATCTTTTACAGCTTGATTATATATCTTGTGATATTGGAATATTATGTACTAATAATAAATTTAATCATTTCCCATAGTTACCTGATATTTTATACTTTGTTAACCTTAATATTATTTAATTGTGTAAGATGTTGTAAAATAATATGAAGTATTTTATCTCATATTAACCAACAAATAGATTTCACATAATGCTTTATTTGTACTCTCATTACAGCGAATTGTATTTTATTTTTGCGCATAATTCAACAGGAGTTATCTTGAATTATGTAAGATATCTAATAATTTAACTTTGTTTTAAAAATAGTATTACTATATTATTATTAAGTATGTGTGCTGTCTATAGCTGACGAGATGCCTAATTTTGTAGGCTATATTTTGTCTAATATTTGTATGCTTGTCAATTATATTTATTTTATCATTGCGCCAGTTAACAGTGTGTCTGATATGTTCATTTTTAATTTTGCTACGTTTCAAAGTGTACATTAATTTTAAATAGACTATTTAATTTTTTAATTATTTTGTATTATGTAATTTATTTATTACTTTATACTTAAATATATATGCGTCATGTATGTCTTTACCCTAGCTTGGTAATGGCCTAGTGAGGAAAGGAGGGGCTGGACTCTGCATTCCGGAAAGCCCTTTCCAGTAAAATCAAAAAGTTCGACTAAAGTAATTTTTTAATGTCTCCCGAGGAAAACTGCTCAGTTTTTACAAACCTCCCACAATTCTGCAGCGAACTGTTTGTGGCTGCACTATGATGATGATGATGATATATATATATATATTAAATTAGATGGATAAGAGAATATTCAATACTGACATGAACGATAACGAGTTTCACTTTTCAAATCTAAATTTTCCGAACAAAAAAATTACATTCCCCAGTTTACTGCAAACACATTTAATGAGTAATTACACTCTCATGCAAAATGAAATGGCATACAATTGATATCACCAATTTTTTATTGTAAATTTGCTTTTTAATGTTAGTTTTGAATTTAAACGTGTATTTTTGAGTTATTCTACTAACGGAGCCGAAATATAGATGACAGTCGAAAATGGTCATAATTAATATTAGATTATTTCTTGTTACTCTTTAGATATTGAATGTGCACCGATATGAAACGTAGTAGTGTTAATTTGATGATATTTATAATTAAATACACATGCAGGGTTTATCAGTTTTATGTAGCTGGTTATTTAAAAAAATGCCAGTTTCATGGGTTGATTGTTTAGTGAAATCATATATATGTAAATAGTTACTGAAATTTTCCAACAATATATGCACGTTTACTCATCCATGATTTTTAAATTCCTAGATTGGAATATAGAATTACATTTTTAATTTCATAAATAACGGCTCTGAATACTAATACAATTAATATAACCCTTACTACATATGAATTTTAAACAAAAATTACACTTAGTTTATAAATGATCTAAATCAGTGATGGCGAACCTATAAGACCTGTATCAAAGGTTTTTTCGTGGAATGTAGAAATCACAGTGTGACAGAATTGACAATCTTAATGAAATACCAATTCTCAATTGACGTTTTTATCTTCATTCTTCTATGTAGATTTTGTCTGTTTCCGATCCAGGACCTTCCAGCCATCCCTGTCTTCCGCCGTCCGCAGGGAAAGTTGAGTCGGTTGCCTCATTCACTTGATCGCACCATCTTCATGGTCACCGTCCTTTTCCTCTCTTCCCTGACACACTGCCCATCATCAGTAATTTTCTCCATCCCGGCAAGCAATGTATCCAAAAAAAATTAGTATTTGTCCTAGGCAGGCGGATGAGTCTATTTTTGATTTTTAACTCCGTTAGGATGGACTGGTTGGTTCTCTTGGCAGTCCACGGAATTCTCAGCATGTGATGCAAATTCCACATTTCGAAGGCATCAATTGTTTCTCTTTCTTTTTTGCGCAGCATCCATGTCTCCACTGCATATAAAAACACAGAGCATTTGGACTAGGCGGAGTTTAGTAATTTTTGAGATTTTGCGGTTTCTCCAGATAGGAGTGAGGCTGGTCATGACATGTTTTGCCATTTGAGCACGTCTTATTATTTCTTTACTACAACCTCCATCTACACATATTTGTGACGCGAGGTGCACTGTATCAATTTCACCCCAATTTAGGGTAGTTTTTGAAGTTTCTGTTCTATTTATTTTCATTATTTTGGTAATAACCCGCAGGCTTCACTTTCCACTTTGCTTTTGCAAACTTTGACACACTGAGCTTAAAAGGTTCACCATGACTGCTCTAAATTAATTAAATTTTATTGGCAATTTTATTTAAAATCACAATTATTTTAAATCATACTTCACAAGGCTTATATTATATTTGTTTCCAAATGAGCACCTAAATTTGTAAGGGTTAACATGTGTTGCTTATTTAGATTGTTTATTCTAATTTTGCGTATGTGCTTTATCTGTATCGATTTAATTTTAAATGCATATATTTTTATAATCGTGAATATTTTAAAAACAATTAAAAAATGCTTAATGGTTTTGGAAAATCTTAAGTGTATATGTATTAACAAAAACGAAAAATTGAAGGAAATATATCGTATTGAATATTGTTTATGTTTAAAGTGAAATTTGAGTCAACCGTGTAATTGTAAATTTTATCGCAATAAGGTTGCAAATATTTCAGTGAAAATTGTGCCTTGTCACAACGATGTGCATTAAATCTAATTTAATTTTTACTGAATGAATACTCAGTTATTTCACACTATTGTTTCTCAAAAGAAGAAGGTTTCCAATCAAATGTTAGTCAGATTTTATGCATTTAAAAAAATATATTCTGTAAAAACAATCATTTATGTTCATTAATTCTATGTCACAGTAGGTTTAATGATAAATTACTGTTGGTGCTGCTGGGAAAATAAATTAAAAAAGAAATCCCATATTTAATATGATTTGTTTTATTTCAAAAATCACGAAGCTTTGTCGTCCAAGTTGAAATTCGAATAACTTGAAAAGTCGTTGGCTAAATTATTTCTATGCTGTGGTTTGAATTTGCACATTTTTACATCCGGTAATAGGTTTCTCACGACATCGCACATAACTGTTCCCGTACATATAATAATTTTTTCTTTAGACAAAAATTTAACAGTTTCGCATGTCTTTGAAAAACATTCTTCAGATAAAAACGGAGGATCAGCAATAACAATGTCGAAATATTTATTCAAATCTTTTGGTATGTTTAGCGGATGGTTGAAATCGTAATGGATGAAATTTGACCCGTATGCTTTGAAGCGGTCATCGTATTCCAGTAATTTAACTAAAACAAAAATTATTTATTTTTACAAAATTAGAATGCGAAATATAGTTACAAAAAAAGTCATAATATCTATGATGTATAAATTGAAATATAAATCATAACAATTGTAAATATAAATATCACCTGTGCAGTTTTCATCTAATGCTTTTCTAATTGGTACGTAAAGTGTGGGACATGAGATTAAAGCTATGGTACCATTTTCAGGTAACGTATTTTTGACAATTTTTACAATAGTATTGATTGTTCCTTCATCATACCAAAATTGACTGAGTTGCTAAAATAACAAAAAAAAAAAATTTAATTATAGCAATGTATATGCTAATTGAGTCTTCTTCGTCACCTGAAGGGTAGTGTCTTGGCGCTTGCTGCGCCCTACGAATAACTTGAGTCTGTGAATAAGTAAGTTCTTGTGCTCATCGGCACCGTCATCATCAAGGACTAAACCTCTCAAAGGACTCAATATATTCATACACCCGCTGGGTGATTGTTCTAAATGAAACTCGGAAGTTATGCTACCTTCAATATCGAGCGAATCAGGAGGTGAATGTATGATACAGACGAGATGGATGTAACCCCTTCCTGTGAATGGATATTGAGGAGGCCCAAAGTTCTGCAGTGGACTGTTTGTAGCTACACTATGATGATGATATACCAATTAATATACATCACATTAAATGTATTACTAATGCATGGATTATTGCCAACCATTTTTACATGGTTTTTCTTAACAAATATATGTTTTAAAAATGCAATCACTAGCCTCACATTCTGTAGATTTGAACCCATAACAATCGAGTTAATCGAGACTAATCAGTCAACATCATCCGTAAAAAAATATTAATTTCCACAGAATTGTACTATATACAAACGGCAAATAAATGATATAATTTATTTTAAAATAAAAATGACAAATATGTTTCCTCTTTATTAAACTCTTTTAGTGAGTAATGAAAAAAATTTCTTATTGTTTGTAAATATATTATGTACTGTTTTAAAATAATGGCGAAATCTTTTATATTTGTATTCTTTGATTATACTATATTGAATATAACGCAATAGAAGACAATAGATATACTAACCCAATTTTCGTCGAATAAAGATATTTCTTTTAATGAATCGTTTTCTGCATTTTGTAAAACTTCATTTCGCAAATCTCTATCGGCATAAAATTTCTGAAGTATAGCAAGAGTGTCTGCGGGTAATTGGGGAGCATCCTCATCATCGTCGGACATTTTAATGATTTTTTTTATAACTTTAATTTAACCAACAATACAAACGTCAACATGGCAAAAAACATAACCTTTAAAGATGACGTTTAAAAAAATATAGTTTTACGAGCATATATTTTTAAATTGTTGTGGATTACTTTGCACTTATTGGGGTATATAATAATACTAATTATTACATAAAATTATTTTTAAAAGAAGTAAAAATATACATATTTTCGAATAAATTATATGAATTGACTGTTTTCAATATTTTTTAAGCGTGAATGGATTTCAAATGTGAATTTAATTCGCTTGAAACTATTTTATTATAAGATATAATTTTTATATTTATTTTATAGATGTAGTAATAAAGCTGTTTTAAATATTTTTTAAAGAATAGCTATTAATTTTATATTGATCCTAAATTTGAATGAATTTTAATGTCGCCTCATAAAAATATAATATATAAGAATTTTTAAAATTCAAAGTATGGAAATATGCCGCATTAGGTCATCAGTGCGATTGTCATTCGCAGCATTGAAGTCTCGTTGTGATTTTTTTAAGTGGGTCACGGCTGTCAGTGAACGATCCGTTGACAGTTATGCGAGAGACCGGCAGTCGGTTGGTGTCGTCGACGCGGGCGATGACTTTGAACAAGATTCAATTTCTTCGACGAGTCTCTCAATCCGTGTATTTTTGAGTCGATATTCCATAATGGCCAGTAAGAACGGTGATTTTTCGTCTTCGGACAGGTTGAGGAGTGTCCAGTTTCAAAGAGGAGCTGGTCCTCGAAGCCTCTTCGCAATGACTCCGCTCCCCCATCATGCTGAGTCCTCACAGGAAAAACCTGAAGACGCTTCGGATATTAAAAACAAAGTCGAGGCTCGTTTTTTGTCCATGTGGAATAACATGAAGTTTACGGTCAAGTTGAAAACGAATTTCTCCAAAGAATCTCCGGTTTGGCTCTTGGGCAGATGCTATCATCGCAAACTAAGCCCGACGGATTCCATAGAAAATTCAACTGAGATCGGAACAGATGCCACCGCTCAACAAGTCGCCGAACAGCTCGAAGGTGAAGGAATTGAAGGCTTCAAAATGGATTTTTTAAGTCGACTTTGGATGACGTATAGAAGAGAATTTCCCATATTGAATGGTTCCACTTTTTCGACGGACTGTGGATGGGGTTGCATGTTGCGGAGCGGGCAGATGCTGTTGGCGCAAGCTCTCGTTTGTCATTTTTTAGGCAGATCATGGCGATGGAATGCCAATCATACCATCCTTTCGGCTCATGATTATCAAGAAGATTGTCGGCATCGCATGATAGTCAAATGGTTTGGTGATAAATCCTGTTTCAATAGCCCCTTCTCCATTCATCAACTCGTAACGTTGGGCGAATCGATGGGTAAAAAACCTGGCGATTGGTACGGCCCAGGTTCCGTGGCGTATCTTTTGCGTTCAGCTGTCATTGAAGCGTCGAAAGAAAACTATGAAATAGACGATTTGTGCGTTTACGTAGCTCAGGATTGTGCAATATATATTAAGGACATACAAGAACAATGCTTGAAAACAAATGGAATGTGGAAAGCACTCATCATTCTTGTACCAATACGCTTAGGAACTGAAAAACTTAATCCCATCTACGGCAATTGCCTCACTTCCATGCTCAGTTTAGAATGTTGTATAGGAATAATTGGAGGAAAACCGAAACATTCACTCTATTTTATCGGGTATCAAGATGACAAGTTGATACATTTGGATCCGCATTATTGTCAAGAGGTAGTCGACGTTTGGCAGCCAAACTTTCCGTTGAACTCGTTTCACTGCAGATCGCCTAGAAAAATGCCATTGAACAAAATGGATCCGTCTTGTTGTATTGGATTCTATTGCGCAAATCAAATTGAATTCAACGGATTTGTAAATACGGTACAGCCATTTTTAGTTCCTCCGAATACTACGGGAAATTCAGAATATCCGATGTTCGTTTTCTGCGATAGCAAAAGTTCCGAAGCACGTTTGCATACGGCGAGGTATTCGATAGCCGAAACAGACGAACGCTGGATTTCAAATACTGTGAACGATAGTGATACGGATCTCGAATGTGAAGATTTTGTTATGATTTGAATTGTGATTTGGTACGTTTTAATTTTAATATGTATTTATTTGTGAGTGATATTAGCAAATTAAAAATCTCGCTTTTATTCAATACTTTTAAGCTGATCAAATTTCAACTGTTCAGGTTTTACTGCTCAGTCTTCGGTTTCTTTTCTCTATAAGTTACGTTAAACGATGATAATATTGAAAGCGAATTCATAATACGAGAGAGTAATATATATATATAATGTGACACTTTTTTAAATCATGGTAATTGAATAAAAATTGAGGCTTAAATATTAAAGACTGCTTTTTAATGATAAGAATGATTGAGGTATTGCGGCTATATCTTTTTCTACATCTATCTATTTCTACAGTCGTAATTACACGTTTATGGTTAGAGCTGTTGTAATATCTGAAAATATGAGCATCGTAAAATGTGGGTATATTTATGTAACTAAAAAAATTGTCTATTTAACATTTATTACAAAAGTTGTTCTGTTTTAAATTACAATACTCAAATATTAAAATATTGATGGTGTTTGCTCGATTTATTTGCTAATTCATCCTTTTCCCCATATATGGCTAAAACAATAACATATTCCATACAATTGTGTAATGATTATATCTATGAAATACATTTTATGCAAATTTAAATATCAATAGTTTACTATGAATTGCTATAAAATATAAATAAATATACTATAAGGATGTATAGAATTTAGAAAGGAATTAGAGCATATCTTACTAATCCTTAATAAAATATTAAATCAATGTAATAAAATCATATATTTTCCCATAAGATTAAATTTTTGGCCCGCCACATAAAAATAACGATAAAATAATCATGATTTGTTTAATATTTTGAATATATTCCATAAATTTATATATCGTATTTAGACTTTTATATTCAATTTTTATATAATACATTTATATTAGATAGGAGCCACGAGGGAAGGTGGACAATGAAGAGTTAGATAATGGAATTCCTGAATTACGTACTTAAACACCAGTTAGAAGAATAGCTCATTTGACCAAGGTAAGCTTATCTTTTTATGAAAATTTAGTATGAATCATCGTTTATATATTAACAAGAAATGATTCAGAAATTTAAAACAATGGTTTGCTTTGTGACCTAGACTTAGACCTCTTACCATAACAATCAGTGTAAAATATACTCATAATTTATGAAAAAAGAAAATTGACTTCCAACGCTACAATTTCCATCAATAACTCATACTAAAAAAGGTATTTTTTTCATTAATTCTTTTTTATTTAATAAACATTAATTATCAGCTAATCAGATAATGATTCCAAATATAGCTCTGTTTTCTGTTTGTGTGATTTTTGCTGCACGTGGTCTTGTATGGTGTATTTTTATTGCATCGTTATTCACCGAGTTCTATAAATGTAACCATTATTATTCTTTAATAATTTACCAAATACATAAAAGAGGTTTTCTTATTGAGACCAATGATTGAGCTGCAGTAACGAACATCTGTCTCAAGGATAATTCTTCTTGTTGTGCTATATTTGTACAGTGAACGGGAGCAAACTGCTTAGAAATATTTCCTTGGGATGCGAGGATTTTAGTTTCCTTCAAAATATTGTTCCTTAATCCTTTGATTGCTACGGTTTTTTGTTTGCTATCATCCTTTCTCTTGTTTGATCGCATATAAGCAAGATGCATTACAAAGTTAAGTGCACAGGCACGATTGTGCACAACAGTGATCCTCGTTAATATCACAATCGACGATATATAGTTGTTTAGCATCCATAAGGTTTACTTACTTGGAGTTTTTCACAGAATAATTTCTTTAAACCAATCCAAAAAAATCTTCAACGCATACTAATATTACGCTGTATCATTCTACAATAATAATTTAAATGCATGTAAATCCAAGATTGAAATTATTGATATTAAATATACATATAGTTAAATTATTGTTTGGTTTTTTATTTATCGTAAATTTAACGTCGATTTATTATTGCAATTGTATCAAACGTACAAGTGGTAATGAATAACCTGATTGCGATTACTTTTCCGCCATAAAAAATTGGGATAAATTTACAATATAATAGCTCTTGAATTTATTTAGAATGAATTTTATCTAGAATCACTTTGAACTCGTGTTTTTTATAATGATAATATTATAGTTTGATAACCCATTAGTGCATGTTTGCTGTTTTGAAGTGATAAATGAGGAAATAAAGCTGATGTTATGGCATTCAAATAAATTTAAAATGACCGAGCTAGGCAAATACGTTTGGAATTGAGTGACTTAAATAAATCGTTTTGTTTGGTATCCGAGTGAATATTTCCATTGCATATAAATGTAGATCATACTGATATCATTATGCAATACATGAAATATTTTGTAGTATTAATATGTTTATTTCATAAGAGTCATTCGAAATTCAAAATACATCATTATGTTAAGAGTTTAAAAAATCATTTCTTTTGAGAACACACTTATTATCATGTTTATTGCCGGAGAAGCAAATACAGCAGTATCAGATATGATTGCTTAATAAAGATAATGTTTTTTTCCATATACAAAAAATAATATATATTTTTTCCATTAACTTTTATTAAAAAACATTTTATAGCATACAGTATAGTTTCTTTTCTAAAACCAACATGTAGACAAGCATTGGAGAGTCATATTTGACTAATTTTTTAAAAAATATACTATTGCATTTAATATTTCTTCTTAACACTTTTATGGCTGGTGATGCATATATTGTACAATCATGGGTTTGACCATTGGCGACCGTATAATGCCACGTATGTATCATGATCGCGCCAACCGTCCATATCCATCAGTAATTAATGCAGCATATACATCAGTAATTAATTAATACAGTGAATTAATTTTTATATCTGCAACTGCTGATTCTACATCTATTTGAAGTACAGTAGAACCTCCATTATCCGGACCTCGGTTATCCGGATTTTCGATTATCCGGATTGTTCAAAATAAACAAAAAGAATCGAATTGGAAAAAAAAAATACTATTTATTAATTTGCACGTGGAGAATTGTGTTCACTTTTGCTCACATATGTAATGGATTGCAATATATTTTTTTTGGTTCATTGTATGGCGCATTTGTACCAATATCATCGAGTGTATAGTAATAAAAATAATTTTACATGAGTACATTAATCCATACTTAAGTCTAGCAATTCATATATTGAAGTCTTAGTTTTAAGCTATAGATACAGAGTTTAATTAAGTCCGGACAGTAGACAAATCGGTCTATAGTTTTCGGGATGGATCATTTTTTTTACTGATTTTGGAATCAGAATTACCTTTGCAAATTTCTATAAAGTGGGATAATAACCGATTACCAGGCAAGCATTGAAAACTTTCGTGGGAAGTTTTTAATGATTGTATTATCAATTTCGCCGAACCTGTGTATTTTTTTGTTTTTAATCTTTATTTTTTCTTAATAATAATTACTAACGGAGTGATTATTTTAGTATTTGTTAAGGATTTAGGATAATTTTTGAAGAATTATTTTAATGATTTCGAAATCGTCTGTTTTGTGCTATTGTCGCTTAAGTGCTGGGAATCCTGGTGATTAGTCCAAAGTTTTGGATAATAGGTTTACCTTATCTTCGCTATCGTCGTTTATTCGGAGATCATCACTTAAAGAAGGAAAACCTATCGTCTTTTGTTTGACTGATTTGACGAACATCGGGTGTACAATATCATGCATTTTGTGTACAATAAAAATTAGATCACTAGTCTTTAATACGCAATCGAGTGTAATCGAGTGATTAAATTACGATGCAAACGATCCTGGATTTCAAGTTTTGAATGATGAGGAAATAGTTAAGGAAATATCTGCCTCAGAAAAACAAGATCCAGAATACGAAGAAGAGATTTGCGAAGGAGGATATATTAATCCTTACACATTCTGAAGCTTTTCATTGTTTAGATGTCGCCATGAAATGGCTTGAGAAGCAAAAATAATGTAAATCAGGACATCTTATATATCTTAAGAATATTCGCGATTTGGCTGCTATTATATGTGTATATGTATGTAAACTTTCTTCATACTTTCCCTGTCTTTTTCTGTCAATTATGATTTTTTTCTATTATCCGGATTTTTCGTTATCCGGACTACTTCCATCCCCAATTAGTCCGGATAATCGAGGTTCTACTGTAATACATTAAATAATCTGATCCTTAATCCAATTCAGATATGGTGTTAAAGCGCCATATCTGAATTGGACTTAAGCGATCGTCATAGGAGACCTTACTTGGAAAAGGATTTATCATGCATTGTTTTCCCATTTACCTTACACATGCGGTAAAGGATAAGATTATTTGGATAGGAGTTATAATTTAGGTACGAGAGGATAGCTAAATTATTATTTTGAAATGATAATTTAATTATTGTTGCAAATTCAATCACTCACTCATGAACGTCCCTGCACGACTTTATTAATCGCCTCAGCATTTGCTTTTTCAAATCCAGGAAATCAGGTTAAACCTGAATTGAGACGATCAATCAGAAATATTAATATTTCCAATCTCCCAAATTTGTTGGTACGTTGAAATTTTTTTTTCACAATGTGGATTTGAACCCGAACCTCTATAATAAGAGACCAGGATCTAATCCATTATACTGACACTTGTTCCTAATAGGTTTGCCTTATGGATTTCTCATCAGTACTCACTCATTAATGCCGTCATCTACTAACTAAACAATTAATGATGACAATAATAATGTGATTATTGTCACAAATACAATGGATGGACTGATCGCGTGATGAGTGAACTACCCCGAAGTGTGTTTGGCATCTTCATGAAGTAATGAAGACCAACGTGCTTTTAGACCACTATCTAGGGAGCGCCCAGGTAGATGTTACGCTGGGCTGTTCAAGTGGAAAAAGACGCCACTCGTCTGGGCCTGGACAATTGGAGGGAGGAGGCCCAGGATAAATGAAGATGGCGGCAAGCGTAGTCGGTGGCTGGGTCTCTCTCATAGGGCTTTAAGCACCACCATAACCAATTGATGGATTTTTATGATAGGTAATTTTATCCGAAAACCACTTTTCCCAGTGGATGTAAATTATTATAGTTTCTTAGTAAACTCGTTTCACCGGATCTTGTCCAATCTCCTCGAGGTCTTCATTTTCATATGCATCCTCGTTATCCGAGCTTGAAATTTTATTTATATTATCTCTACTCTCCTTACTTTCAATTTTATTTTTAGTGTCCAAAAAGCATTCTGAGGATAAATAATCATTGATACGCTTGTCAGAAAAAAGTATGCTTCTCAATCAATTAAGATTCTGGGATAAATTTACTTTTGTCTTTTGCAGTTGAATTCCAAATATTTCCAAGACACATCTTCAAGAACGCCCTTTTTTTTGTACCATTTAGCTTGACTTCCCTTTGTTTTTGTTAGCTCAGGTCAATCACACAGCAATCGTTCAAGCTTATCAATTTAAGATAAATAATGGCTGACAAGATCAGCCACAAATCGCATTCTTGGAGTCTTTTGGGTATTATTTTCAACATGAAAAGCTGCATAATTGCATACATTTGTGAATCAATCTAATTTTTGCTTTGTCATTGTCTTCGCAAACTGTGAATCATTCAAGTCAAGGTGATATGATACACAAAGCATTTTTATAACCTTCAGGAAAACTTCGTTCAGCTCCGGAAAAGCGTCGTTCGGTAGGAATATAAAAAAAAACAAAAGGACAGTTATTTAAAGCTTATGTATTTAATAATTTAAAAAATCACACATTTTCTTCAAACTCAATTTAAAAAAATAATAATACGTGATTGCAGTACTGATGAGATCATTTTTATCTAATCTCATGTTTGATTTGAGAATAAGCCTCTTTTATCTGCTTTCTTATGATTGTCACACCCATATTTGTTAACAGCACATCGGTGATCATTACTTACATATATTATCCAATAAGTACAAACGTAATTAATAACAAAAACCAATAAAAATGCATATAAAAGCAATAACAAATGTATAAATAACACCCAGTAAGGACTTGAATAATGTAGATATATAAATATTTTTTAAATACATTATTGTCCGTGCGTGTGGTCATGCTTCCATGGCATGTACTAAACTTTATCATTAACTTGGGCAGGATATCTACTGAAATGATGGGTGGCATTATAAGCTAAGTGAGGGCCGATGCAGTGAACAGGATGGAGTGTATTTAATTCATTTTCTGGATTTCCGATGATATTCTTATCTAATCCCAATCCATGTTGGGCAATAGATAATCCACTAAGAACATAATTAGTGTGGTAGAGGTCACGACGTCTGAAATAATAAGTAAAGAGCAATGTAAGTAAAGGCATGTGCATATAGACCAATTTGATAAGCATTTATTTATCTTTTTTTTTTTTTAAATTAAATACTTAGATAACACGATAAGTCGATATTGATTATCCCAATGGAAATATTGTTATTATTGATTATTGGGTCTATTTAACTGTTTTAATGCAATAAATGTGTTTTATTTTTTATTAGATACTAGCGAATAACCGGCATGCGTTGCAATGCCATAAGCGCTTAATAATTATTTGAAAAGAAACGCAGTACGCAGTTTATTGCTTCAGATCATGTGTAGCGCGAGCTGAAGAGCTGGGATCCAAAAGCATATGTACACTAGCTCGATTAAAACAAACTGCGTACACAAACAATATTTTTACTATGCCTATGTTATTCCCGCAAGTGTAAATAATAAGTTGACAAAGTTTTATCGAAATCGGATGAACGGTATGGCAGCGCATTAAACATGGACAGACAAACATTGATTTTTATATATTAGAAGACTATGCCTATGTTACTCGCGCAATCCTTAGCAATAAGTGGATGAAGTGTTATCGCAATCTGATGAACGGTATGGCAGTGCATTACATACGAACAGAGATTAATTTTTATATATTAGATATTTGAGGGTTAATCAAAAAAGGAAACTACTCTTTTGAAACCATATATCGTTTAGAAAAATCTCATAGAGATGTTTGATTAAACAGATATGATGCAGTGAAAAATCATTTTTTTTAAATATGTTATGTCATATTTGAAGAAAATTCCCATATGGAAGATATTAAATACAAAGTTTTATTACACAGGATTAGGCATTTAGTGATTTTATTACATTGTTTTCATATGTATTTCTTGATGTAGATGATAAAATTATTTATAGTTTGGATTCTAATGGGTCCATTTGGATCTAAACTATAAATCATTTTTAAATTGGTGTGTAAAATAATAAAAATTGCAGTATAGTTATATATGCCATGATAGCAGCAATTACCGTGTTGAATCCTGGAGGTTATTTCGTTTTTCATTGAATTCTTCTCCGTGAAGATGGATCCAAGATATTTGAACTCTTGGACCCTTTCAATATTTTCACCCTTAGTACCATCAAATATTTCGTTTTAGTACAGTTAATTTTCATGCTGTCGATAGACGTAAGTGCCGCCAAAATCTCCGATCTCGATTTAGCTACAACATCGTCAGCAAAGGCCGAATGCATTGCATTACCCTTCTATGGATCTGCGTGTCCCGATTTACCAGCCTCCCTCATAATTGCCTCCAACACAATATTAAAAAGTAATGGGGAGAGGGTATCCCCCTGTCTGACTCCCGTCGTCATCTCGAAAGGCTCCGACACACACATCCTCGACAGCCTCACATTTGGGAAAAAAATTTGGGACCCTTTCGGGATGAGATCTCTGACAACGAAGTCATGAAGTCAAATTGTGAGATCATGGACATGTACGGCGGAGCATCAATAACAAGCTTCATCAGAACCTGCTGTCTCCAGTGGGCAGGCCATTTGGTACGGATGCCGACTAATAGTTCCTCGAACTATTTTGGATTCTGGGCCAAATGGCAGTTGACCCGTTGGAAGACCTCGGCTACGCTGGGCTTATTGAATCAATAAAGATGCCAGACGTCTGGGCCTGGGAAATTGGAATGAGAAGGCCCAGGACAGACAAAAATGGCGGCAAGCGTTGTTGCTGGCCGGGGCTTTCTTATAGAGCTGAAGGAGCCATCCAAAGTAAAGTATAGTTACATAATTAGTGTTGAAATATTGTTGAAACATTTCCTTATAAACCAGCAACAAAAGTAAATCTTAATAAAGATAGGACAAGAATGTAGTAATAAAAGTGTAATGAGGAAGGTTTATTTTTATGATTTGGTTAAGAAGTAAATTAGCAAGATAAGTGGTGAAAAATCTACAACTAACGAAAAATTTTGTGGTAAATTGTAATCAACTAGCTCACAAAGATCGTGATAAATATGCTGGAATAAGTAATATTAAGCTTTTACTAAGAAAAGCCATATAATTTTTTTATTTACAAGTATTATATTTTTGTTATCGGTTAAAATAGACTATATTACATTTTACATAATCACTGTTCTTGTTAAATTATATGAGGCATCATTCATATTTATAAAAAAAAGTTTGAAATGGAGATGACTTTTTTGTGAATGTGATTAAAAACTACTTACAGAAATCATTTTGACTTGAAGGATTCACCTGTTTGAATACAAACACCATTTTTTACATGGATTTTGCGCATATATTGTTTTTTTCCGATCCTCATGCTTAATTGTATATATTATTAATAAGAATTCGGTCGGAGCCCAATTCACATAAAAAACACTTGTGCATAAAACTAGATATTTAAAAGGCAATGTAATATATCAAAATATTTGCGTATGACCAATATCAACAGTTGTGTCTGTATAAATACAAAATATTTTGTGAGTAAAGATGTTGGAAAACATTTCTTAAAACTTTTATAAAGTACAACGTATAATTATATTTAAGGTTGTATAATGATTTGTTACAAATAGTATTTATATACTCTACGTATAAAATTGCATTAAATAAATCTATTACGTTGGCTCTTTCGTTAGTAATAAATTATTACTAATAGGAATTTTTAAACATATCTTTTTTTATCCAATAAACTGACAAATACAGAATGTGTTTGCAAGACTTGAGCAAATTAATTTAAGCATGTTATATGGGATGCATTTCCAGAAAAAAGGCTACATTACATTCCAACTTAATTTATACTTTTACCACCCATGTTGTCCTTTTGCAATTTGATTTTATATGTTCATTTATATTCTTTACTGATTTAATGACTATGACAATAATTATGTAATTAATAACATACTTTCCAGGCTTATCAATAAAGCCTCCAGATGTATTTTCGCAGCATAATAAAACATATTCTTGTAAGGCGCCTTGGTGAAATAAAAGATCTTCCAATGAACTTATTCCTTCTGTAAATATTATTTTTTCCATAAATATCACAGTAAAGCATATTATTTTAATAGAAATTAGTTTTGTGATACAATAAGTATTACCTCTTTGGAATAAAATTGTATGTAAAATAGGAAATATTCCTCCTTGCCAAAATGAATAACAGCCATCGACTAATTTGTTAGTCCGTCCTTGAAAGCCTCCTTCTAGTTTCATTTGTCTATTGACGCACCATCTTAATAGTGCTTCTATATCACAAAGATTAGGACGGCCGAGAAGAGTGAGTCCGGCAATTGCACAAAAAGCATAACCTCCATGTGCCTCCATGCCTTTTGATCCACCAAATCCACCTTCATACGTTTGACAAGTGATAATCCACTCTGCAGTGTTATCAAACAATGCATCGGTGTAAATGTTTGTTAATTTTGCAATACTGAGTGCACAATATGCTCCACGCACGTCAACTTCTCCACCTTTATGCATAGCAAATGCACCGTCAACAGTTCTAACACTCCATAAAAACTTTTGAAGCGTTGATCTATTAATGGATGAATATGCTTCGTGAGTGCCAATTATGCAGATTGCGTTTATGGCCGCGTAAGTAGGAGCTAAATGGGGATCTTGTCCGGGACCTCCTCCATAACCTCCGTCCGCATGCTGACATTTTGATAGAAATTTAACTACATCAGATAGAATATCATTATCTGGCATATCATTTAATAAATAGAGCGAGTTTAAGATCCAAAAGCACATCCATGGGCGGCTTGCATCAAGGCATTCATATATTTTAGGTATGTGACATAGTGATTTCTTTAAATAATTAATATGTGCCTGTTTATTTATTAATGGTAGTACTTTATTAGGAGAAATAGATGCTTTTTGTTCAAACGATTTAAATGCGTTTATAACCGATTGCTCCACTCGTAACTGAAAATACATTTAAAAAAATGTTTATTGTCATAAAAAAATCGTTATAGTATAAAATAGATATGAAAGAATTGTAATTATAACCTGTTCTTTGACAGTTGGAGAATCATCAATTTCTATGATCTTTTGATCGAAAACATCAGGAAAATATCTCATCTTGTAAGACATTGTGAATTGAAAAGAGAGTAAACTTTATAAATTAGAAAAATATGTATATTTTCACAATAAGGTGTTCAATACACATTGCTCCATGGAAGAATAGATTCAAATAAAATTGAAACGAAGCATTCTTGGCTCCCTTCTGGATCGATTAACATTTAACTTTGGCAGCAAATATAATCGACAGCTTAGTAACAAGAAGGATAAGAGTTTATTTTAGCCTTCCCACGATAAGTCGACCACAATCATTTGACACTTGAAGTGTTACCATATTAAAAAAATAGCTTGATAAACGTGAACAAAAGCGCCATCCGAAGATAATTTTTTTCACAAAAATAAATATTTGCGCATTTTTCAAAAATATATATTTATTTTAAATGCATTATTAAATACAAAATATGAATTTGTTGTTTAAAATTTATTTGCAATTTTGAAAATATGCACACAATTTTTAGCGAATGTCTCATAGGAAAGGGGGAGATTTTCAAAATGTGTATTCAAAAATAAATGTTGAATATTTTATTTTAAGAAGTTTAAGCCTTTGCGAACAAAAAAATATTTCACATTTTGTAATATTTATAATTAAAACACTGTTATTTGTCAACAAAATTATTTTATTTTACTATAATAAATCACGCATTTTTTAATAATATAAAAATGTAATTTTCTTATGGGCGCATAAGGCGTGCCTCATAAATTTAGGGGGCCTCGCTGTTTAGATCCTAAAGTATTAGAGGCGGTCTCAAAAACAGGGACGTAACAAGGGGGTGGCAAAGCAGACGCCCGCCACGGGCGCAACTGCGCTTGGGGCGAAAAACGTAGAATACTGACCCAGTCGAGATTTGTATGTGATTTTTATTTTACTTGAACATTCTGCTGTACATAAATTGACACTGATTAACATGACATGTTCGGGTACGGTATCCAATCGCGAAGCGCTCATTCGTTATATCAGCGGTCCAAAAAACGGACCGGATGGAGACGCAGACCTTGTGGCCACTCCATCCTCTTTTAGGGATTTTTGTAGAATTTTTGGGGATAAATGCGTATCCGGGACCTTCTTTGGTCTATACGACCATGGAAGCTCCCACAGAGGCTAACTTACATAGATGGATCGCGCCAAATGAGGTCGCAAACGAGTCTAGGGAAGTGTACTCATAAAAAATATATATTTATAAATACAACAACCGCCATCTCGGGTACTTTTGGGACTATCTTCGAATATTATTTTAAAATATACATATATAATAGTAATATTTAACTTTAAAATGGATTTTCGGGGGGAGGGGGGAGCAAGTTAGATACTTGCCACAGGCTCTTCATACCCTCCAATAAGACTATATTTTCAGTGTGAGTTTAAGGTGATAAATTTAGGTCGATTGATAATTGGAGAAGATACTTTTTTGACCTACGCGTGGTTCAAGGAACATTAGATAAGAAATAAAACCATTGAAATTTAGTCCTTTTCTGGATCGTTTTTGCTTTATAGGGTTGTGCATTGCTACGGCGAAGACTTCTTCCCTTTATGTTAAATAAGCTTCTTGTGGTCGTCCAAAGGAAGGCCAACTTCCCGTTCTATTAAAAAATTCCATCCCAATGTATTTTGTAAATGCTAAACCATAGTTCTAATAGCAACAAGAAAAAAGCTTATATACGTGCATTTTATGAATAGGTCATAAAATGCGTGATTTTTTTCTGGTCTCCCTAATATTTTGCCAATGCATGATATTTCTCATAAAGATTTCTTACATGAAGTACGGGTTTTATTTCACAACGAAGGAGATGTATTTGATCGTTCGTATTGCATTTACAGGAACCCAAATTTCTCAGAATTAGAATCTAATATGAAAGCGAGATTTGATGGTCTAAAAACAGATTTCTAAATTTTTGTTCTGGTTTTATTGATTGTTTGTATAAGAAACATTTTCTTCGCTTCCATCAATTAATGCTCATTCTTCTAATTCACCGTCTAGTTCATGCATGTTCTACCACTTTCAATTTATATCAGTGTTTTTTTTTAATAAAATTCAAAATAATGAAGCTGTTTTCAAGTGCGCGTATTAACACATTCCCGTCGGGTTACGTAAAACATTATCCTTCGATAGTACCCAAAAGACGCACATATGCGTAATCCGACGGAACCTGAATGTGTTAAGAATCAACGTTAATTTGTGTAGAGCCAATCTGGTCAACAACCTTCTCTCCATTAATATGTATAAAAGGCAGATTAAACATTGTGAAAGGTCGTAAAAACATCAATATGTAAATACGATGAGTAAAAGAAATGATCATCAAATTTAAAATCTGCGCTAAATATAAATATTTCAATTCACAATCGACATAGAATCGGTGGTAGAATCAATTCATATCGGAAAAAAAATCGATGTCTTAACATTTGAGACATAGGTCCATAAAGAGAAGATAACACTTTGGAAATGTATAGTTTAGAAAAAAGCATCGTTTGCTCAGAAAGTTGCAAAATAAAATTTTTGCTAAATAATATGAAATTCACAAGGCGAACGTCTTCTTGTTGGGAGTATAAATCTGCAAGATTTTTCACAGTTACATCACAGTACGAATTTAGCTTGGACTTAAACGTTCATTTAAAATAATAAAATGCTCCAGTGTTCAATTTTGGTGTTATCATTAGTGTTTTTTATAAATGGGACCAGCGGTGCCTCAATGCAACTCAACGAATCAGATTCTACTATTGGCGAAGAAGCGCTAAAAGGGCTTAATATTTCGTATGTTGATCCGAAAAATGTAACGACCGAAAGAAACAACGAAACATCTAAATCAAACACAATCCCAAAAAATGTTCGACCTGCAACAAATTATGAAACATTCAATACAAATGGCTTATTCGATTTCATTCGATATCAATATCCTCTACCAAACGGTTAGTATATTATTTCTTTTTCCGTTAATTTTGATTCAAACATCTGCAAATTTATCATGATTTTATTCATTAGGTGCATAATCAATATCACCTTTGATATAAGAATTTGTTAGACTTTTGGTATAACTGTTTGTTTTGTGTTAAATAAATAAAAAATGATTTATAAAATCGATGATTACACATGACCTGCCTACTATTCAAAACTTTACTATTCTTATATTGCCCTAATATTTCATTGCATATTCCTGTATTTATTCTAGCGTAATAATGTCCATTTTGATCTTTTGCTGCGATGTTTGAGGTATAATTATGTACAAGATTGACATAACTTATTTGAATTAATCAGGAGCTGCGGTACCAAATGGGGAATACGATTTCGTAATAATCGGAGGAGGATCAGCAGGATGTGTCATAGCAAGTAGACTGAGTGAAAATAGAAAGTGGTCAGTTTTGCTGCTAGAAGCTGGTGGAACAGAATCGATCATAACCGATGTGCCCATATTGGCGACTCATTTATTGCACACTGACTATACTTGGGACTATAGAATGGAAAGACAGGATAAAATGTGTCAAGGTAGAAATTCAAAATGCACAAATTAATTATTCAAAAACAATCGGTTGAGACATTTTGTTATCTTACGATATAATTGTGTAAAATTTAAAAGTTGCTGCATTCATGATTTATGGACGTTGCGATTGTCGTCGATGAAATATCATCGGTCGTTTGAATTTATGATTAGAGTTTGTCTTCATCTTTCAGCAATGGAGAATCAGCAGTGTGCATTGTTCAGAGGCAAGGCCCTCGGCGGAACAAGTGTCATCAATTTGATGATGCATACGAGGGGGAATAAAAGAGATTGGGATGAAATAGCAGCCGATGGAAATCCTGGATGGTGAGCATTCTTAAATCATCACTAGTCTAATGCAACATGGAGACTTTTCTGATTTGCTTCTTATATAAGCTGCTTTAATCCAAATTTTAAATATCATCGATTTCTTAGTTGTCTTTCTAATACCGTCATATAACGACTTTCATCCATGGATAAGGCCATTGATTAAGTATTGAGCTTATCATTAATTTTATATTCTTCACTATTTTATATTATAGCAGATTTTTTCATTCCATATTATTTTTGATTGCAGGTCCTATGATGAAGTTTTGCCATATTTTCTGAAATCTGAAAGATCTAAATTTAAAGTAAACGATAATTCATCACTTTTTAACAGAAACGGGCTGCTTGCTGTCAACGACGTTCTTTTCAGGTATGGTGCAGATAAATATGGTAAATTGTCAATGATTGCAAGAAGTTATGTTAGAAATTGTATTATTGTAGGACAACTGGTGCACAACTTTTCTTTGAAGCTAGCCAAGAGCTTGGAAATAACATTTCAGATCACAATGGAGAAAATCAACTTGGAGTTTCATACACTAGAGCAAATCTTTTGAATGGAAGAAGACATAGTGCTGCAAAAGCATTTCTCTACCCTTTTAGAAACCGCCCCAATCTTCATATTTTGCCTAGGAGTACGGTCACTAAAATCAACATAGATCCACAAACAAAAACAGTAAAATCAGTAGATTTTATTCGAAATAAGACGAACTATAATGTCAATGTGATAAAGGAAGTAGTCTTATCAGCTGGAACTTTTGTTTCTCCAAAACTACTGATCCTCTCCGGCATCGGACCTAAAGATCATCTGCAAGACCTGGGAATAGAAGTGATTCAAGATCTGCCAGTGGGTGAAAATTTGCACGACCACATAACTTATCCGGGGCTGTTTTTCAAAACTGAAAACAAACGAAATTATAGCGTACCACAATTTAACACAGATAGTATGATTCAATTCATAATGAGTGGAAACGGATCACTCAGTTTGGCGGGGCTAGAAAGCTCGGTCTATATTCAAACAGAGACTCCAGAAAATAACACTACTTATCCGGATCTCATGATAGGATTCACACCATTAGGTATTTTTGCAGACGAATTTGGAGTAGCACGCAAAGCCTTTAAAATATCCGAAAAGTTTTATGATTCGACATATAAAAATATTACGGGAAAAGCGGGATTTTCTTTGCAACCGATGGTCTTGTATTCTCAATCGAAAGGACGTCTGATTCTGAAAGACAAAAACCCGTTTCATTGGCCCCGAATATCTTTCGATTTGGTCGATGAAGATAAAGAGAAGATCATAGAAGGAATAAAGTATGCTATTCGATTATCAAAGACGAAAGCATTTTCTGAATTGAATGCCGAGTTGCATGAAACGCCTGTTTCTTCGTGTGGAGATTTCGAATTTGCATCGGATGAATATTGGAATTGTGCAGTTAAATTTTTAATCGTTCCCGGACAACACCACATGGGTACTTGCAAAATGGGACCTGCGAATGATTCCCAGGCTGTCGTAGATAGCGAATTAAAGGTGTACGGTATTAATAAGTTAAGGGTAGCCGATTTAAGTATTATCCCAAGGCAGATATCAGCACATACTAACGCTCCTGCTATCATGATAGGGGAAAAGTTGTCTGATATTTTAACGAAAACTTGGCTGAAAAAGAAAACTAAAAACTGAAAAAATGATATTTTAATATGTTACATCTTGTATAGTAAATTATTTTGCAAAATATATATGACAATATAACGACTGAAATGTTTTTTTTAAATTTCTTTAAAAAAAAATAAAGTAATAAATAGTGTATGTAAATATAATAGAGTAATAATATTATTAGTATTAACACATTACGTAAGGGAAACTATCAATTCTTATAGTAAGGGAGGTAGCGATTGAAATTTTGCATCCATTTCTACAAAGCTATTTTTTGTTTCAGTTAGTCTTTATACAATGTAAATCGGGAAAGTTACAGTCTATCAAGCTTTCAACGTTACAGACATTAATAACAATTTTCGAAATCTGAATAATTGTACCTACTATAAAAGTCATCTACTTTAGATACAAGGCGCGGGTACTTGATTGAAGTATTGAAACTTTCAAAGCATTGCGATATTAAATACGTGTAATATTTATTTACAGGTCTCAATAATCGTGGTAGACTGGTGATTTATTTGCTTACAATATCAAAACCACAAAATAAGAAAGAATCGGCTTTGTAGAAATACTCACATAAATAATGAGTCTGCCTCTCGTACTAATATTCTATGTCGGCTGATAGATACTTATGGGAAGCATATTTTATGAATTATATTGCTTTTTTAGTTGGCATATGAGGATTTGAAAATTGAGACGGCTATAGAGCGCGTTTCGTTAGTATATATACATTCAAACCTTTTTTTTGTGCGATTTTTCGAAGCTATGCGGTTTTTTTAAAAATGATTTTTCTCTTTTATTTAATTTCATAAAGAGTACGTATCGAGGTATTTTGGGTAAAATAGGAAATAAATCATCAACACTAATTGAAATTTGAAAAAAAAAATTATAATTTGGGACTGTGTAAATCGTATTGCATCTGCTATCGCTGAATTACGACCGTGCCTTTTATTTTGGTATAGATTTTTGAAAAAAATAGTTTTTTTGCATTTTTCCAATGTTTTGACCCTTAAAAATACATTCTCCAATGGAATTTCCAAAATTCCAACTACTTACGGAGGTATAGCTATTTTAATGTTGCGGCAACTTGGCCGTTCCTAACATAATGAAATCTTTTAACGCGTTTTTCTCGAAACTACTCTTTTTAACACGGTTAACATCATATCTCAAGTTTTAATTAATTAATTTTCTTCAAACTGGGTACGAATCATTTCTATATAACTCTCTATTATTTCTACCAGAATTATGTCAAAATTTATTTTTTACCATTCTGTGATATTTTTTTTTAGTTAGTTTAATACTATTTCTTCTGAAGAAGAGAGCTATTTTGAGTCATATCGAAAATCGCAACGAAAATTATCATACAGTGATGACAGTTTGTAATTAAAATAATTAGTACTTCTCCAGTGGATGTCTGGCATTTGAAATACCACATGTCAGTCATCTTTAAAATTTTACCAATGATGTAAGACGTTCTTTAAACGTTTTCGTTATATTTTATATGGCTGTTTCAAAGTTAGGCGGTTTTTAAAGTCCATGGAACGCATCTTTACTTTTTCTAGTCATAGTTTTTTTGTGCGATTTTCCGCGAAATGCATCTACCCCACAAAAAAAGGTTTAAGTGTATATATATATATATTATTTGCATAATAAACCTGCATGATTTAACGTGAATCATTAACGTGTATATATAAACAACAAAAAAACTATAGATAAGGATATAAATCATGAAGCAGAAGAGGGACAAAAGTATCATTGAAAGACTCCGTAAAAAATTGTAGCCCTTTAAAATTAACATTAAAACTTTTCAATTATCAATATGTCAATATTTTTTTACATTGAGTTTATATTCAAGTTCAAACGAATAATACATTAAAAAATATATATAACAAAGATGCGTCAATATAGTTTAGACTGTGTTTAAAATAATATTTGAATAAAAAATTAAATTATCTAATTCTTATTAAGCATTAAATAGTTTAATTAAGTTTTTTTCTTAAGTAAAAGGCATGCTTAAAAATTCATGTTATTATGATGGCGAGGCGTCTTTGCGCCATAGATAAGGCCGTTCTATATATGACTAAGACCAAATCAGTTTGGCTCGCGAGCCATTACGTGTGAGTGTCTTTGGTTGCCGTTGCTGTGTTGCTCAGCTTTGCCGCCGCCCCCTGCGGGATGCGATACACTCCTTGGCAGTGACCGAGATTGTATTCCAGCCCGTCATGTCTGAGATCGATCTGCCTATCAAACCTCCCAAGGAGAAACGGAGGTGAGCTGACAGTATTCCCGGAACACCTGACAACCCAACCCCATAACCCGACACCATAACAAATATTCCTAATACAATCCAATTTATTATTATCCTCTCTTTTAACGTTTCGAACTGGAATAATACGACAATAGATAAATTCTCACTAGCGTTTGTTCCTAATGTCACAGACGTCACACTATAATGACATTTTTCGGGCTTTTTTGTTGTATTTTGACAGTCCAATTTTATATCTTTACACTGTGAACTGTCAGCTCTGCAACTCGGGAAGCTTGCGACTAATTATAACGTTTTATCATTGAGATATATGTCAAAATCAGATAGGAGATAAACGGAAAGTTGCATATGACAAGCATGCTCCATTTAAATCCAAAAAAGACTGTTGTTTATCCTATATTTTCTAATAAATGCTTCAATACTCCATATGTCAAATTTTAGAATTTATGCTTAAAACATGTCGAAATTATCAAATTTGAGATTGAATTATTTTATCAGGGAGCATTACGGAATATGTTGCATACATATTTTTATTTGTATGCTATATTTTTGGTCGCTTTTTTCTGATGTAATATCCCTTATTCGGGCCGGACAAAGTGTGTCGATTGTCTCTTCGATACAGATAAAAATATGTACATATCACTGTTCCAATTGACCAATTCTACAACGTTTTAATCGTTAAATTTACCATTTTATGACAAGTAAATACATCAAATAGTCTAATACCATAAGAATATAATTTGATTTAATATTTAGGCACAGGTAGTGCATAAGACAATCCAAACTAATGCCTTATATTTATATATATATTTGGAAATGATGTAATTTTAGTTGTGGCTTCTAAAATGATAATACCGTTGACGTTCCAATGTTCATTTTATATAATTATTTTTACATTGTGGCATGATATATTTTTATTGAAATTAGCATATGTACAAGTTTTTTTATGTTTTAAATATTGCAAGATTTAAATGTCGATACACGGAGAGCTTGAGAGAATTTAAAAACAGAAACATTGTCATATATAATTTATGCATTAATAAAGGTTCATAATTTAATCCATAAGGTAAGCCGGATGTTAAGTATACATTGAAAGACTTTCAATATTCAAATAGTTTATGAATACTTAAACCATTCTATTTCATTTTATGGGACTTCATAATTTAAAAATGAAACTTAACTTTCAGTGGCTTTTAGCAATTCCTTTTTATGGGATATTGCCAACCATTTTGATATGGTTTTTATAGCTACTGTATGTAATTAAAAATGTGGCCGTCAGCCACGTCTCCTGTAGATTTGAGCTCATATCGATTAAATTACTAGTCTGACTGCTTAACCACGGGACTATCTACAGGTCATAATGTTCTATTTCTTTTTAATAAAATAAATTAATATATAAATTCTTGATTTTATATTAATTTTGAATTTTACTTGTTGTTTTACCATTAGCAAGGTTATGCTGAAACTGCAATATGGTCTACAGTCTTCTCTATCAGTCTAATATGAACGGAATAATCCTTTTTTTATGTTTAATGTCATTATACAAATTTTAGTATAAATCTAAAATTTATGCAGGCTGTACATTATTAATTTAAAACTTCTATTTATATTCTATTTTGCATGTGTTGTTTCAATAAAATATTAATTAATAGATGACACTTTCTCCTTGACGTTTATTAATATGATACACATATATAATCAAAGGGTATGTTAGCATTTAGTTTTAAAATAAATCAAATACTTGTCGTTTGATATGCCAGTTTAATATTAGAATGATATATGCAATATATATATATAAATTATTCACCTCGTTAGACCATCCAATTGGTTATAGAGGATGTTTTATTTAGCGATAGCGGTCATAAAACATATACATTTTGCAAATGTTTTGTATTAATTTATACTATATTTTTTATTGTATTAATATTTTAAAGTAGCTTTATTTGAATTTAATGCTCATAAAAGCGTTATTTGTGTTTACACATGTAACGAAATACACAGACATTGAAAGAATTTGGCTTGTCCTTGAGCTTTCCCTCTCGACTGCTGATTTGAAAGCACTTTAAATGAGATGACCGCCTTATTGAGTCAAATAATGCACGATAAAGTATTTAAATTTATTCAAACAATTAAATAAATTATTCCTTCCTTAGTATATTGAATATTATGTATTATAAAAATTATGCTATAAGATGACAATGTTAATTACATCAATTATGAATGCTATTTTAAAACGTATCCATATACCATCATAAATTTGTATGATCATTTATTAATTGTGTTTAATTAGAATTTGAAAATCTTGTTTGAAACCAGTACGTATTGCATTTTAAGCACATTAGTGAAAGTTTTTCACCGCGCAAAAGCAAGGATGTGACTTAAAAGTATTGCAAAATAGAAATTCTACATTTCATGTGCTAATAAATCATTTCATAATTGTACCTCAGAATATCTAAATTATTCAATTGATTTTAGAATTTATTGATTACAGATCGTTGCTATAATTATCTTATAGAACAATGACACTGTAAAAATTATTTATGATATATATAATACACAAATATTCAAATAGATATAAGATATTGATATAAAAATATGAACTAAATATGTATAAAATAGATCACTGATCAAAATAATAAAAAGAATACAGCGTTGTTTCATATGCATGAAAATTATTTTAATTGAAATATGCAACGTAAAGGTCAATTTTCAAGCTAGTACGTATGTATTGATTTAATAGATTCAAATTGCATTTTTGAATGGCAAATTTTGTAGGACTTTGACTTAAAAACTGGGCTATTGTTTGCTCGATTTCTTTGGTGTTATTATTTGTACTAAATAAAAAGTTCTAATAGCATGTCGAAAGGCAAGTCTTTAAATATTTTTGTGTAGTTTATACTTTTTGTGTTTGCATTATCTCGGTGGAACGACCTTTTTGTGTGCACTGATAATATTTCTAGACGACCAATCATCATTTTTGGAAAACACTCCCACGTTGGCTTCAACTAGCCAAAAATATTTTTCTTGCAAAATTGGGCAATCAAATCTGCATATAAAATGTGTCTAATTTGTATTGCTCAAAAATATACTCTTCGTTCTTTAATATGAATTAATCTTAGCGTTGATGATCCACCATCCAGGATATGCATCCCATAACATTATACATATGTTAATAATGATTACCAATCAATTTTTTTGCTAATAATTCATGTTTTTTTTTAAAATACTCGAATGTTCGAAGACCTATAATCAAATAGGTAATTTTTTCTCAATATATTCATTTTGGAGTTTTGTTTGTGTTTGTTTCTTATCTGCATATCTTACAACATAAAAACCAGATATATGATGAAGAAGAATATTAATTTCAAATCAGTATTTTAGACCATAGAAGGTTAATGGAGGTGATTGAATATGTCGAATAGTAAATCAATCATGAAACGAAAAAAAAAATGCTGCATACGATACAAATATATTTTTTTCTTCATTTTTAGATTCAAAATAGTATTATTTGTGGTCCTGTGTTTTCTTTTATTTGATCGCGTTATAACCTTGTATGGTAGTACAGTCGCTTATTTGCGAGCGAATTCAAATGATTCAGAAAGAGCATCCTTACACGTTGAGCTCGGAGACAGACAGAAACGGAGAGTGTCTTGCATGTTGAGTTTGAAGAGAAACAGAGATGGAGAGAGTATCTTGTGTACATCGTACCCCAAATTTATCGACTAATAATGATATGTGAATGATATAATGAATCGATTTCAAGCATATTGTTTTTTTATGTTTACTTGAAGAAATTACCGAATATTGTGTGCTATCGACCGTGTTTATTTATTTATGTACAAGCTTCATACACGCTGCGACGGTCCTGACAGATAAGTAGATTTGTACGTATGATAAGTGGCGGACATACAAATATAGCATCTAAGTTTATGATGATTTTAAATTAGCTCACTACTCAAAGGATTAAAGTATAAGCAAAATGCACTAAAAAGCATCAGGGGTGTTTGATTGCCGAATGGATCTCTCAGAAGTTTAGTAACAAAAAATGCTTATTTTAGTCTTTAGCTTTCTAATATGCAATGTTTTCCGAAGCATTTCCTATAAACTTGTCCACATTTTGAGAGTTCCCACGGGCGCAACTGGGCTTGGGGCGCAAAACGCAGAATACCGACCCATTCGAGAGTTGCACATGGTTTTTATTTTACGCGATCATTCTATTTTACACGAACCAAAACTAATTAACTCTGTCCGTTTTTTAAATATATACTAAGTTGTCTAATCTCTATTTTCTTCGTTATCGCTCAAACATTGGGTAGACCGCCATTAAAAATAAAGACAACAGGCGGCAAGCCCACAATAAAATAAAGGCAACAATATTTTCGACCGATTTTAAAATTTAAACAATCCATCCGATCAGTCTTCTCCGGATAACTTCGTTTTGTAATGAGAGATATCGTGATCGTTCTGTGGACATGTTCAGGTATGGCATTCAATCGCGGGGCGCTCATTTTTCATATCAGCGGTCCGAATAGCGGACCGATTGGACATACACACTTTGTGGCCACTCCGTCCTCTTTAAGGGCTTTCTGCGGAATTTTCTATGATCTGTACGATCACGGAAGCAATGTAGCGTTTAGACAATTTTTTATCATAGTATTTTTTTAAAACAGTGACCGCCATTTATAGGTAAGATCGGGTACTTTTAGGACTATCTTTGTATATTATTTTAAAACATACATTATGAGTAATGAGCATTTTTGTGAAATTCACGGGGAACAAAAAATCACCAGAATTCAGCGGGGTCCTGAGTGTTAAGATTTATATTAGAGATCGATGCATTTGGATTTGTATTCAAATTTGAAGAGATTAATCGACTGTAAATCAGGAATAGACGATCATGCGATTCTCGTACTAATCCTGTATTTGGGTAGTAACAATCGCTAAAAAGAAAAGCATTGAATCTTGTATAGCTTCTTATTAGCATTTCGAATCGATTAGTTTCAGACACGTCGAACGTCTTCAACAGCGAGTGTATGTCGAAGCGTGTGTATAAATTTGACGGCATGGCTGTGGTCCTTATCTCGAATGGGCATTTAATATGAGTCCTTAGTTATGCAGTGGATTGTTTTGAATATTTTACGATAACGATACAATGATGATATGGTAGGCATATCTATTATATAAGATATGAATTTAATTTTAGTACGTTTTTTTTTCAGGTGTTTTAGCCACGCTTAAATATATCAGATGTTGACAATCCATTATGAAAATTATGCTTCGTAACTTCTCAGAAACAATTCTTCAATCGTCAGTTGTTCGCGACAGCTGAAGGCTCGTCGCCTTTCTCTTCGAACTTGGCGATCGAAAATGATCGCTCTTTTTCGACAGAACACGAACAAAATCTGAAAAGTTTGAAATCCTATTAAAAACAAACAGGGCTTTCCGACTGTTTTCTAAAAATGGAATCCGTCGAAGTTACTGGTATTTACGATTTGTTTGTTGGTAGAAATGAAGATTTCTCTTCCTATGACGTATTTCTCTTTATCGTTCTCGCCTATTACAGTTTCCAACTCTATTTAGCATGTTTCGGTGCTATTTATGTGGAGCATCGAAGCGATGGTTCAGTGTGGGTAGTAGAAATTACTATCCAGGCTCATATTACTCAGTTAGAAAATAACTAGCTGAAATATTCCTCCACTTTGATGCTATTTATATCCATTAGAATCAATAGAATTCAGCCCGATATCCATGTCTCGTTTGAATTAAAATAATTTAAGACCATTTCTGGTTATATCTGGTTCTATGTCGCCCGGTCGTTCGGAAAACTCACGTGTCAGAATTTATTACACTCGAACAAGGTGAGACCAAATATCCAGGAAGCCAACAATCGATAAATGTAAAATTAAAGATCCAGCGCGTATTAAAGAAATGCTAATAGACGGATTTAATTTCGCATTAAAATATATGAGACGATCATTAAGTGGGAGTGAAGATTTCGCGAAAGCACACGTCTCAAATTTTGGATCTTTATAAATACAATTTGCGATTGAAATTGTCCTATTGTATATCGAATCGATTGTCCATATGGAATAAAGGATGTGACGTTGTTGCACAAATAAGGGATGGCAAACTCTTCATTGATTTCTGCGTAGATCCGTCCCAGCTTCGTAAACAGAAGGAATAGCGGATAAATACAGACGAAAACTGTCGATAGCACACAATATTCGATCATTTCTTCAAGGAAACATAAACAATACACTTGAAATCATTATTAGTCGATGAATTTGGGTTAACGATCTATACAATCGTGCGATCTACGGAGGAAGCTCTCCGTCTCTGTCTCCCATGCACAGTTACCGAATTGCGCTGCGTTTTATCCATCTCTGTCTCTCTCCGAGCTCAACGTACAAGATTGATCTTACTGAATCACTGGAATTCGCTCGCAAATACGCGATCATCCTACCATACAAGTTGATAATGAGCATTTTTCTTAATAAACAATGAGTATTAAAATTATGAAATATAAATTTGTATTTTAAATATGATATTATAATCGAAACCAAGTACAAATTTGATGATTTAGATTATCCGTGTTTGTCCTGCATGGCAGTCCCCTGGATAATCGAGAGTCTACTGTAGTTTAAGTCTTACGTCTTTTAAACAACGTAACAAAATGTAGTTCAACCGTAAATGAGGTCGCTATTATCAGCAGTTTGATCGTTATGCTGAAGTCGATTACACTTGGTTTGGCGGATTCTGTATAAATAGATGTATCGAACGTATTGTCTATTTTTCTTTTAAATCAATTTGTGTTCGTCTCTGGATTAAATATGCAAATTGCTTGAGTAAACTCAACAAGTTTGCTTTTGAACCTCATCATTTAAATAATTTTTCTTCATTGCCGGACGATTGAATGCGATTTTTAATTGTTTCTCGGTGTTAATTCGTCCGTCTTAGATAGCAAATGTTCTTCAGCGCCGATCGCCGTTGGTCCATCGTCTTGCCTAATTGACAATTCGATGGACTTCATCAGCGGATAGAATCGGCAGTATTGATTATTTTTCAACGTTGAGGAATTAGCTGATGTCCGATCTGCCTGGATGGCATCCAAAATGTGTCCGAAGGATAGAAAACAGCATCATTCAGCGAGAAATGCGATATGTCCGAATGTAAAATGCTTTTTTTTTATATATATGAATCATATTTTTATTCGATGTTTGTTTTCTTAATAGTCGCTATCTATCTGCTTTATTTCGAATCAGTTTTCTTGAGGATTGTAATAATTTAGTTGTTTCCGTGGGCGTATTCGATGAGTTGGATTAAAAAATAATAAGATGTGGGTCTAATGCGTTTCTTTTCCGCTCGGAAAGCGTTTTGATATTTTAAATAATAGTCATCGATCATTGATCAGCCTTGTAGGAATCTATTGTGGAACAATGGCCTCTCCATGTCGTTCGTATCCTTAGACAATCTCGTCCATTGCATCCTTGCATGCAAATGATTTGCCAGATTTCAAGCATAGTCATTTTTTATGATTTCTGTAGTAACGGTGAGTCTATTCTATTGACATCAGATTCGCTTTCGTCATTTGAATTTGTGATAATCATGCCGATTAAATATTCTTCATTCAATTCGTCTTCCGGATGTAATTCTTCAATTTCAGTTATAATGACCGATGACACAGTATATGTGCCATAGTCCGATCGATTGATTATGGGTAGATTTCACGAGCATGGTTTCTTATGCATGGTTTGCTAGCATGCCCATTACTGTAGTGAAGTGTAATATTGTGAGTCTAAACGTGTGGTCACTTCATTGCAGTAATCGGCATGCTAGTAAACCATGCATAAGAAACCACGCTCGTGGAATCCGCCCATTAGTATACATGCTTCAACCAATGATTGTTTGACGGCACAAACCCTGTCCCACATTTTCGTCAATCATTATTGGATTTTTAAAAATATAATTTAGATTAAAAATGTTTCTGTAAAGCCTCTCAAACAGAAAACAGCATACATATATACATCTTCTGCGAAACTTGCCACCTTACTTACAGCCTTTTTAACAGCTCCATGAATTCCATGACATTTTCCGGGTTCATTTATTGAAAAATTATACATGGTTTAAAAACTGGTTTTTGCGAGCCTGGTGAATCCCAGCACCGACTCGACCGCTGGTAATCGTTCATCAACGTTTCAGACGATCTCAGTAGTGATCCTCTCCGGTTTCATTCTTCGATTGATCTCACTGACCATGCTTTCATGTCGATCATCCGCTCTAGATAAATACATTCGTTTACCTCTTCTCTAATTTTACCGCGCTGATGTCTTCGTTAAAACTGACCTTTGTTTCGGTCGAGTTTATCCTCAAACGTGATTCCAGATCTCGGTCCATTCATTCGGAGCTCAGCTGTATTCTTCGGGAGCTATAAAAATATCATCCGCAAAACGCAGATGATTCACATGTCGCCGTTCGGCTTTTGAAATTTACAGTATTATAATCACATTTTTACTCAGTTGTATGAAATTTCCCTGTTTATTCCCTGTTCTCCATATGAACCACCTGTTAAACTTCGCGGGTTATTGCCGAAATTTCTTCGAGTGCTGTTAATCTTTCCTTGCTAGCGTTTAGGTTTATCAGAATACTGATAAAGTTGGGGGAAATGCGCGTATTTACGCGATAGGATTTGTTCCTTGCGTTTCAAACTGTTTTAGTTTTCATTTTTAATTGGTTTTGTTTGTTTTTTCTTCTTCTTCTGTGGGAATTTGCATCATCTTCTTGATAGATTTATTATTTCCTATGTTATCCTAAATAAATTTACTGTTAAACTGCCTGACGTCATTTCGCACGTTGTACCTTAAGCTCTTTCAATCACAGTAAACATGTCAATATTTAATGAATTGTGGAAAGTTTGGGTACCCATGGACTTACGAGGAATTTCTTCAAGGCAACCGTAGAATCTTCCGCGAATTTTTATAGTCACACACTAATCATCAGATAGTTGCTTGGCCATCGGAAAATTTGACAATTTTGTATGGAAGCGTTTGCGTCACATTTTCAAATGCGTTCATCGATTAGTATACGAGATAAAGTGGTATTTTTCGATTTTAGGTTTAATTTAACATGTGCATGTGTGAGTTTTGTCTTAATTTGCCTTAATTATCTGAACCACTAAATACATTTTTATGACTGATTTTGTCCTCAGGCTGTAAACTCTGGTATTTTCTACTGTTTTTCTTTGTTGTGTGCAAGAATATGCGTTGTTAATTAATCATTATATCGGCTTGATGGGTCCATCAATTAATGACGTGTATTTTTTCTAGGTATATTTTTGCGGTTAATGTCGTCTATTTCAAAACTTGTACATAAATACCTCGATGTTAATTGATTTATCGATTTGGAGTAGTAGAATACTGATTTTACCCAACTAAGCAAATTCTTGTACACATGGTCCCATTCTAAATATGGGCAAATATTCCGGTTTTAGCAATCATGATTTTTAATTACATGCTGTCGATAATTAGTGACATCTCGGTATGAAGCAATCGTGTAACATATCGATTAAAATGTAATATTTCAATGTCAAAACGTTGGTAATTCGCTACGTATTGATGAAATTGAACTAATATGGCGCAGTCGAATTATATGCTAATCGATGCTAAAATATTCTCATTTTTTATTCGTATGAAATATTTCAACTTCCTCGTCGTACACGGCAATTGAATGATGGGCCTGTTCATTATGAATGTTCAATCTAATTGTAAATTTAACTTATGGTTTCCAAGATCCTGAATCCCGGGATTAGTAAACGTAGTCCCGAAAAATTAAGGATTGAAGTTTTTATCTAACAGAAATCGTACACCTCACTTGGAAACAGTGGCATAACTACTAATTGGCAAGGTTAGGCGATGCCTAGGGGCAGTAACTGTCTAATCTATGTATACATACATATATGTTTTTCAAATTGTTATATTAACCATTTTCTGCCGGTGATGTATTTACTACACCTCAACTCTAATAATGGGAATTTCGATATGAAATATAATAGATACGGGGTTCAGAATTTCATTATTCCTCCGTAATATGATTACGAATCACATCAAAGTATTATAGCGAACTAGAATTTAAATATCTGATGACGATTTTGATCAAATTTATCAATATAATTTCTTAAACTATTGAAAATCCCGGTCCCGGGATCGAAATTTTGGCTCGGGATTGGGTTCCCTAGTCCTGAGGCATGCATAGTTTTTGGATCATACATTGACTTTTATGAGCAGCATCAACGCTCGGAGCTCATTAAATGAGGAAGTTCTTATCTTTTTTTTTTAATCTCCAGCCAAATGTAAACGGAACAAACCTCTGAAGCAGGTTTACTTTGTTTCATGTTGCAATGCAAATTTTCCTTGAAATTAATTGCTTTGCATATGCACCGAGCGAACGAAGTTTAGGTAATACAAGTCCATTAAAAATGTTAAATACGTCGAAATTGCATTGTATTTTTGGAATTTAATTTGCGGTTCATTATCGTCTTGTTTGGATTTCGATTTCCCAATAAGAACTTCTGAGTTGCGACAATGTCAAAGTGCATTTCTAGAATGCCATCATCGTTTAGATTCAATAAACTACATCTTCATGCGTTGAAACAAAGCATTATCTGTGATTGATGATAGCTTATATGTATCATTTATCAAGTACAGATTAGCTTTCAATGTTATGAAAATATAAAAATAAAAAAAAAGATTAAGAATAATCCCTTGGGACTTATAACCAAGATTTTTGCACCAATAATATTTTTCGTCAATTCTTCCATTTGTATGTGTTCGATATTCAAAATTCATCGTCGAAATCCAACATAGTGAAGAAATGTTAATGTTATTCATTGTGTTCAATATATAATATTTACAAATGATAACAATAAATACTGTACACATAAAATCATGCATGCGATTGAATGTTTGTTCATGTCCAACGTCACTGATAAACGACACAATTTAGTGGGCTTAAAAGTGCATTTCGTAGCTAATATATATTTTTTTAGACATATAAATCACTATACATTTCGGTTGTATGCGAGCAGTGCAGCAACGGAGGGGTTAAACAATTGTGTCGTCAGCGAAAACCACTTTTGTGATGTAAACTAATTGAATAATGGCTTGTCGAAGGATTCAAAATTTGAAAATATTTTCATATCGAAATCACACAGGTGACCTTGCTTCGTTTGTTTTATTCGCAGCTTCTTGTATCCCTCTTTCATCAACCGGTTTTCTTTATTATATTTTTTCGCGATGGGCGGATCATATCTTGCCGATCTTAACTGTACGTCTTGTGTTGGCAAATTCGAAAAGTTTGGATTGTATCTTTCAGGACGACGCAGTGATTGTGGATGTTTGATGAGTCGATCGTTAAAAAATTATTAAATGACCGATAAGAGCATTTCCCAGCTAATTGAGCACTTCAACATTTTTCCTTAAATTATTATTTGAAACACAAATGATTGATTTTGTACGAAGAGGCTTGTATTCTTTCATTGGATTCATATTTTCGCCTTTTTTTGCTTCCAAGAAAGCGACCTCGATCGCTTTCTTCGTTTCCCTGACGACCGCCAAACCTCGGAGACGTCGTCCTTCGATTACAAAGAAAATGTTGCCGAATCTATTCTAATAATGAGCGTTTCGTATGTTTTTTTTTGTGTGCTCAATTCTAATGCTTATTATGCTCTCTATTGAGATTTTTCTGAATTTTTGGGGGCACTTTTATAAAATTAAGATTAAACTTGTAGAAATGTGGATATTTATATTTTATAATGTTCGTAATCTGATGGCGCTAGGTTGAGAAGAATATGACTATATAACACATCACTTAATAAATTTATAGGAATTTATTTTGGAAGGAATTGCATTAAAACGACCCAAAAGTTCAAAGTGGAAAAAATATCCTACAGACTTATTAAGTGATGTGTTATATTTATATAAGAATGCGAATATGTCATAAATGTTTATTGTGGGATATTGTGAGAGATGGACATTGCATAATTAACAAATATACATATAACACGTTTGATACATTGAAATTTAACAAAAACAATGGGTTTTTTTTCAATAAATTAATGCAAAACCTGCTGTTGCATCTTTGCTAATACGAGGCATGTTCAGAAAGTAAGTGTACTAAGTGTGACTATACTGCGGGCTATTGCTTATGGAAAAACTCAAAAGGATAGTACACATACTTTCTGAATATTCCTCGTATATTGGATATTCTTTGCCGCAGTGCTGTCTCTGACTGACAAAGTGCTGCATTCACATCCAGTCTATTTATTTCGATTTTATCAAGGACATGGACGAATATTCTTTTTTGCATAAATAGGTTGTTGATAATGACATTAATAAATGTTTAGTTTTACAATATAAAGATAGATATTCATCTTCCACTGTTATATAAAACTAAGACAACGTGAATGTTTTGTGTCTGAATATCAGAGTGGATGTACTTCCTACTCGACTAATAATGGGAATATCGATATTAAATATAATAGATACGAAGTTCAGATTTTTTCAGAATTTCATATGGTGTACCAAATACATATCATAGTAGCACGCGGGTTTTTTTTTAGCACGGTAAAGGAAAGGTTAATTGCTATTTTTTTCTACTCGTAATAGTACATGAAATGACGTTCCCTACGAAGGGATTATTAATCTAAAGATTTTCTTTATGATGATCCTCATTTTCGGGATAATAGTGATTAAATTTTAGTACCAATGCTTTTTTACATTTAAACAGCTTTCCTGTCGATTTCTTGCAAAAGTGGAAATATTTCTAAATCCTCCTCTTGTACGCGATAATCCTAAAGAACCAGCTTTTTTAAAATGCATCGACCTTATTTCTCAGTTTAAAAATATCATTACGCCTTTGCAAAATTTTTCCTTTAAGGAAAAAACTGATTTTTCTTGAAATTTGGCATATTATGAGACCCGGTGGAAAATCTGCGGCCCGGCACCGGGCCACGGACCACCGTTTAGGGAACTCTGATTTACATCATATTGAAAAATTAAAATATAATATGTCATGTAGAGATAAATTCTTAGCTACATAATCACGCTATTAGCATTATCTCTATGGGAACTCAATTGGCACGGACAATCAATTTAATCGGAGCGATTGTTGCATGCTTTTGTTAGTCGAATCGACTAATATTATTTTCTTAATGCTAAAATGAATTTTGCCACAGATCCTATTATTGAATAAAAATATCGATCTTTTTTACTTTGGGCTTGCTCATCTTACATGTTTATTAAAAAATAACTATTAACAACATTCTCTTCGTCATAAGGTGCCATATACCAGCGGTCGGCAACCTGCCGTTTCTGGATATTTGAAATGATAAAATTTATATTTGGGTCCAATGATATAACTGCAAGACTGAGAACTGAATGGATTTCAAGTCGAGATTGATTGCTGTCTCTTTACTGAACAAGGGGTATTCAATTCAAGCCAAAACTGAGGTCTTGAAAAGGATGAATGAAATTTAACTTTGAGAGCGTTGTCGGATGATCTTTTAGTTCCGTGCATCAATTAGCATCTTGAATGTTCGGTCCAAACGGATCTATTATCCACGTATTACCACGTCTAGGATCTTCATTTTTGAGGTAATAATGAGCAAAATATTTTGTGGTGGTAGAATTATAAAATTACAATAGTGCCAGATTTCTCTGCGGACCACCAAAATTTTCTCGCGGACCACGTGTTGCCGATTGCTGCACTATATCTAACGTGGAACATTTCTCAAATAAAGAATAGCATTACTGATATGGTAGAATTCGCATTAAAGAGTAGGCGTGTTCATTTTTTGCTAGATAATTTCTGGAAACAGCTTCGCATTAATCCGGTTTTGGAAACTGCAATATTAATATACATAAATTAGGATGTTTGCTATTATTCTACTCTACGAGGTACCAATGAAATCAGCTACGAATCAATATCTGAAGGTCTGTCGACTGGAATTGTTTTGATGATGCTTCAACTATTAAGCCATGGTTGTCTATAAACTCTCGAAATTCATCTGCAACAGCCGTATTTGTTCTTATTAAGGACTTGTATTAATAACTTTATTAAATTGATGACTGCATCAACAAAAACAATGTATTTTATAGCGGTACTTTCTACTATCTGCCACAATTGTGAAATATTGCATCAATAATTTCGATTGAATGCAATATGTATTGCTTTGTTTGTAGGACGAACCAATACTGTGTCCGCAAAAGACTGTATGATTATATTGCTGAATGATTTTAATTTTTTTATCAGTCCAAGGTCCAAGTGCTTCCAAACGATTTTACAATTGGCAGTTTTTAAATCAGCCCTCAGGGGTTGATTTGTTTGCGGTTTTTGTCTTCTGAGTTTGCTTTCTACAGTTTTGTCATTTGATAGATTGTCCCGTTAGGAATGTCGTTTTTGTCATACTTATTTTGTACACATTGTATATTTTGTTAGTCGACTAACATTTGGAGAACGTTATTTTCTATAAAAAAAAATTTTTCAAACCTTGTTTCAAGATGATACAATGCATCGATGAAATGATTTAATACATTTTTTGTTTGAATTTAACTCTTTCATTCAAAAAACGACATTCCTAACGGGACAATCTATTATGTGAGCGTCCACGTTCATCGATCGCCCGAAATGATTTTTGTCTGTGCACAAGTCGAAATCGTTGGAAGTTGTGTCACAAATTTAATAATAAATTTGTAATCGACTTTTTTGCTGATATACCGATTGTGTTTATCACTTTCTTTTGAAAATGATCGAAGACGTTCGTCGCTATCGGTCAATTCGCCTCCATTGGCGATGATCGACTGTCGAAAATTTCACTTTTTGGGCGTTTCAACGGACCTTTCCCTAAAATACCACGCATCCAGCGAGATCGTTGGATGCTGTGCATCGAAGCATGATGCAATCATCTCGAGAGCTTTCTAGATTAGTCCGCTGGTTGACTTGATCATCGACGAACGCCTTATAAGCCATCTAGAGATGCACAGCTTTAATAGAAATCAATATATATCCGGTGCGGATAGATTAGTATTAAAATCGTCAATGAGCGTATTTATGACCTTATTTCGTTATCAATATTTAGCAAAAGAGACCCTGTTACTTATTTATATAACAAGTGGACTTGGAAATGGAAAACACACATCGGTTCCTCGGTAAATAAGACTGACGCATTTTATATCGAGGGTATATCGGCTAAATGCATTCAATTGCAGTATTTACGTCTTCGGTTCTGTAGTTTGAACCACACACGTTACGTTCGTAATTTATATGAACTCTTATCGCGGTCTGCTATTTATCTAATTTGCGTTTGAATATGTCTGGGATAGTTATTTGTCCTTATTTCATATTTAAAAAAATTATAACAATATTGTTATTATATCTGTCTATTGGTATGGCGCATTTATCTTTGCATCTCAAATTTGGATAGTTTTAACGTCCTGAAACAATAAGTATAAGTATTTTAAAATTTGATTTCAAATATTTGTAATATATTTTTCCAACGAAATAAGACCATTATAATTGGGGGAAAAAACGAATTGACAAACAATAGTGAGATAAATGAGAGTACACTTGTATTATCAGCTTGACTGCATTTTGTACCTACAGTGATACGTCAACGTGTCACGTGGTATCTTGTTTTGAATAATTCCAATAGAAGTAGATGTGCTTGGAAATGTTGATATCCTGATTAATAATATCCTTAATTTATCCTTATCCTTAAATGTATTTTTTATTACGAGCAACGGAAGCAACGGTGTATCAACATCACTTTTCTTATTTAAAGGCAATCCAAAGCATCTCAAAAATACGATTAATACATTGATTATGTTACAATATACCAGCTCTATAAATTAGCGCGTTGATAGGATTTTTGTGATATTATTCGATAGATCTAAAGGCATTCCTCCGCGGCTTTGTTTCTTCATCAATATATAGTTCGCCGTGCCCGTTGAAGAGTTAATTGCCTGAGCGGAAATAATTAAACGCCTACTATAATAGTCTTGAGGACATATTAATCGCTTTTCCGAATACAAATTCGTATGATCCAAGGAAAATTTTTCATCACGTTTTAATATTGATTTTTCTCTCTTTTCAGGTAAGGGATCCATTTTCGGAATTTTTATCGCGATTCGAGTGGTTCATCGCAGTTCGCCACCTATTAAAAGAAGAGAACATAATGGTTGTGAGAATGAATATTTTTATTTGCACAACTTATTTCGGGGCGTTTATCGTGCGATTTTGGTTATCAGTCGCTGAACGATCTGAAGTGTTATTCACAGCGACATCTTTCAGAATCGATACAAATTTTCAACTTATCAACAAGTTGAAAAATGATCCGAGTTTTCACGATGATGCCGTTGTATAAAAAGTCTTAAACATGCTTATAAATCGGGGTTAAATTTTGCATAATCGTATCGCAGCATCTTAGGATTTGATTCAATTAAATAATGCGATTTGGTTTTGACTGATCGATGGTATTCAGTAGCTACCGAAGAATTATTTTCAGTCGCTGTTTAATATGTTTATTGACCTCAAATGTATTATTCATGGAGAACAACAAAAATATTTTCGCCATTTGTATATTTTTTATTGCTATCAAACTCCGATACGAAGCTGTCGTTTGTGTATGCAAAATTGCTTTTTGATTCATGTTTACGATACAAAATTCAAGGGATAAATTCATGCGAAAAATTTTAAATGGAATATTAATAAAAATATCCGATATAAAGGAATATTTTTGCGCGATGTATTCAATTATGGCGTAATCCTGATCATACATCAATGGTCATTGCAAATATACCAAATGAATATATTTAGATTTTCTCTTGTTTGGCAACGGAATTATAAACATTTTCATTGATTCTTTGATTTCGTTACGTGGTTTTTAAACGATCGATCTATAATTGATTAGCGACATCTATATCTATCTATTATAAAAAGATAGTATAAGTACTTGCATTTCGCGCATTTCATGATATTCAACAGGTTTTAATGTCATTTTTATATGAGCAAACCTTCGAAAACCATTGAAAATAACGGAAACACGGGTCCACGTATAAAGTGAAATGATCAAGATTTTATTTACAAATAATCATATACAACTGGAAATAATATAAATAGTAATCGATGATTTTTTTATCTCATCAACACAATGCAACCGCGAATGTACTCATTCTATCATTTGATTAAATGTAGTATTATATAGTAACCACAATATCTATATATAAATCGATGGTAAATATTTTATTTGTGCATAAATTGTCTATTTTGTCACATAAACGTCTGACAATTATTAAACGTTTATTTGTATGTGCATAATATTAGGTTTATTGGTATATGATTAAAAATGTCGTTTTTTATAACAAATCGATACACTTTGAATCCAAATCTACAATCATCTGACGACACAATGTTAATCATCCATTTTTAAAAATCTGTTTCTAGATTGTCTTAATATTTGTGATTATCGACAAAATTTTTCTTAGAATATCAAAACTTATACATTTAAATCTTTTTTGTTCGATAGATGCGTTTCGCAGAAAATCGCACAATAAAAGCTATGACTTGCATAGAAAAAGTAAAGATGCGTTCCATGGATTTTAAAAACCGCATACCTTTGAAACATCTATATAAAATATAGATTTTTTTCTATATAGAAAAGATTCGTACCCAGTTTGAAGTAAATTTATTAGTCAACCGTGTTGAAAAAAGTAGTTTCGAGAAAAACGCGTTAAAAGATTTTATTATGGTATAACAGACCAAGTTGTGCGTCACTAAAATAGCTATAAGTAGTTGAAATTTTGGAAATTCTTTTGGAGAATGTATTTTTAAAAGTCATTGGAAAAATGCAAAAAAACGAAATCAATTTTTACAAAAATCTAAACCAGAATAAAGGGTGTTGTCGTAATTCGGCGATATCAGATGCAATATGATTTACACAGTCGTAAATTATAATTTTTTTCCCAAATTTCGATTAGTGTTGATGATTTATTTCTTATTTTATCCAAAATATCTATCATATCTATAAAATAAAAAAAACTACATAACTTCGAAATCGCACAAAAAGAGTATTATAGTCTCATTTTATAAAATAATACGTGTTGCGGTTATCTGAGTAAATTTCTAAACTGATGATTGACTAAATACGAGGACGGTAACTTTCAGTCCAAGCACAACACGCATCGTTTCATTAGTTATTGTTAACACATTTTTTGCGGGAAACTTAGATCACAGTGTTCGGCACGCTACTCGTTGAATGCTTGCGACATAATCCTTCTGGATAATCATCCTGTTTATTTTGATTGATTCATTTATTTGCGCGACATCTATGAATGCACATATCATATTTCAGAAATGAAAATATTATGTTTATTTATCTAGTCAGTACAAGTTTGGCATTAGATTTCATCTGGTACATTTGGAACAACACAATCGGTTACGGTTCAAATTCAGACGAGCCATTAACATCATCGCAAAGGCAAATAAATGTCCTCGACTATAAAAACAGTTTCGCAAATATACATTTTTTAAATTGTGATAAGTTCTTGTTTTGGTTGGTCATTGAATCTGTTTTTTATGTTTTCCGAAGAGGATTTTTTGTGTCACGATATAGTTCAGAAATTTACATAGTGTATATATACTTCCCGATTGTATTCAAATTTAAGATATTTTCTTTTGAATTATCATAATCGAGTTCATCAATTTTGTTTCCGTGTGGATTCCGAATCTCAATATACATTGTATTTTTATTGTCGGGAATGGATTTATTAGTTCAAGGCAATTTTAAATTAAAAATTCATTTTTCTCGATCAGATCTCACGGAGATAGATTTAAGGTGGTTGCCGCTGGGCGTTGATATAAAGACCTTATCTTTTTTGAAACCTGTCTGCCATTTGCTCGGGAAAGTTAATCAATTTGTACCAAGAGTGGTCTTCGATTTGTCAAATTTGACTTATTTGACTTACCGGATAAGATTACAACTCAACTTCAAAAATATTAGCAGTCTCTTATCTGTTTGTGCTGTTTCTACTTACGTCGAAAGATGGCAGGGTATCGTACTAGGCGGGAAACCCTTGACGACGCGACACGGTGGGACTCAGTCTTGCTGATGGTTCCGAATTGAAAGCTTATCTAGTAAATTGGACAGCTAGCTCGCGCTATGATAACGCAAAGTTTTAAAAACTAACATTCGACTTGGAAACCGTGTGCCGATTGCTCAGATTTGTCGGGTTTCGATTTTGTGAATAAACAGTCAAGATGGTCGAGGATTCGTTTGACGTCAAAGGCTACAATGCGAATTACAACAGTTCGGGAAGCGCTCCGACGGCCATGAATTACTCGGAAGGATTCTCCCAGGCCGTTTATCCTCCTCCGTGTTACGATTCGGAGAATTTTTACGGGGATTCCAGCCACGGTGTCGAGCTGCAATCTTATTATTCGAGAACGTCCAATGTGGCCATCGTCGAGAATAATGCCCAATCTTGGTCGAGGTATCCTCTCGAACATCCCAATCAACAAACTTTGCCGTCGTTCTCGTATTCTCGTCCGAGTTTTCGCAATCAGGCACTGGATCAAGCTCCGAGGGAACAATACAAAGGACTCAATTTGTTCAGGGATGAAAATTTTCTTCGCGGACAAAATTGGACGTATCAGAGTAGATATTGCGAGCGACCCGAGGACGCTTCCTTATTTTCGCATCCGCTGCCCATGGAGCAGTCCATCGAGGCTCTGTCTTATACTACCGAAGATAATTCCGCCGGTGGTGAACTTTCGCCACTCTTGCCCTGTCAAGCTAATCCTCCGTGGGATTACAACCTTTGCTACGACGTCCGAAACGATGGAACTCTGCAGCCCTGTCAGTACGTCAACGTTGTGGATCTCGAAGATTTTATGTAAGTTTTATTTGTTATTCGTCTTGATTATTTTTTCAACTATATTTGAGAAAAAGCAATGTTTACCATCTTACAGGATATTGTTTATTTTACATCGATATTTATTTCGGGTTCAATTCCCACCGGCAACCAGCGTTGATATCTAATTATACATCGGTTTTTAAACCCTTTTGGCATATTTTGTTAGAATCGTTTCATCTTCATCGACAACAGCTCTCGAATTTCACGCATCGTTCTCACAGCGGGAGCAGATTTTTTTCGTATCCAATACCTGTTGCCGATTTAGCATCCGTTAATGATTTTTTTTGCACGCTCTCTTTTCCTATACTTAATTTTCTTCCGCACAGAATTTATGTTGCTTTTTTCTCTACGATGATGGTGAAATAAATTGTTTACGGCTAGGGAAACTATAAATATACAGTGAATGAAACATTTTGGCGCCACGATGAAAATATTAGTAGGTGAAATATCGGCACTTGCTGAAATCTGGAAATTGCCTAGCATGTGCACGTCTGCAAAAAAGTTTTACTGCAAAATGATGAGTGTTTATATTAAGTGCTCATCAATTATAGTATTATGTAATGCCTAGCGTAAGATCAGTAGTTATGATAGTTTTTATATAAGTATTTATCCCTATTCGTACGATTTATTTAATCTTAATCTGTTTTTAATTTGATTGACTTACATAACAGTGATTTTGTTGTAAAGATATCGTCGATTGGTTATTTTACAAGTATTATACGTATCGACGATAAGAAATCTTCCGTTCATACAATATGCGTCTTTATACATCCGCAATATAAACGAGGATTAGGTTCTAAACATAATCTATAAGATCGAGTTTAATTCGGTCGCCTTCGATTTATTGACTTTAATTTGGAAGAAAAAATCGATAAGGGATTTTGTTTCCATCGCCAATGTTTGTATGTGGATTTCCTGTCTGTAGATTGAGGGCTTAATTTCAAATTGCCAGATTTTTTTAGCGAACTTATATGAAAAAAACATTTATTTGTACAATTTTACAAGAGCTTAAGCTGATAAAACAAACTAAAATCAAGTTATAAACAAGTTTCGCAATATCTCCGGGTGTGTTTTATTTTGTATAGGAAAAAAATATGATGATTAAATGCTGAAAATCATTAATCACATCTGAATTTATGAAGAAAGCTATTCAGATAGACCAAATGTAAAATGTGTTAAAATGACAGCTTGAAATTGTCATAGTGGGTTTTATCGCAGATTGTTTTCCCTAATCCTTTTCAAACGCATGATGAAACATCCTTATGAAATCGGACTTTAATATATTTCGGAACTATATATTTGACTAGTTCTTTATCGTTGATTTGAATTATGATAAAAGGCATGAGGTATCTTGATTTTTGTCAAAAAAGCATGTATATTTCTTAAAGTACTTATTATTGTCCCGTCATGATGCGCCGATAGGAATATATATTTTTAGTTTCAAGTATTTATAATTGATGATTTCCTTCAAAATAACATGTGCTTATTCATACTTAATTTATCAGATATTGTGAAATAGCCATCAATATCTGTCCTGGAATGTTTGTAAAATCGGCAAAATCGTCGTGATTGTCGTGTGTAATTTTCCACCGCTCTCTTGTTCGATTGTATAACTTGTTAATCTCCATCGACTTATTGGCAAGATCGCGAAAGCGGTTTTTTAATAGATGGTTAGTTTTTAAAGAAAGAATCAAACGTCATGCTCCTCTACCTATATGTTATAGGTTTGTCGGTCTGATCACATTTTTAAAAGAGGCGAACATGCCCCAATATTTTGATGTAGCTCTATTTAACTTTACCACGTAAGTGGTAGTCAAATATGTATATAAGTGCATATTTTGTAATGACCGCATTTTTCGTGCACTTGTTCAATGCTTTATGTAAAGAACGGTTATATAAAAAGAAAACGATTAACGTGTGTTGTTGTGAATTGTTTGGTTTTGATATTTCTAAGGAACGGCTGTTGCATTCGTATACTTTTTTGCAATGTAATTGTCCTTCATACAGATTAAATTTTATGTTGTTTTCTAATAAAATCATATTCAAATATGCATAGGACTTGACTAACCTAACGCCGGTAATTGTTCCGATGTTATTTTATCACATTATTGCATGATAATGTTGATTTAATCAAATTTATACATTTATACCTTGTTCGATATTATGTAAGCATCGGAAGAGATGCATGCGTAGTTTCTCCGAAAGAAACATAAAAGTTTTTTGTTTTCTTAAAGTGGATATCAGATTACTGGTAATTTTGCGGTGAGCCTGTTTGCAGCGATAAAGTATACCATTGCAGGATTTACCACAACGACCAGTCACTCCTAGGGACATAATTGGCTTGGTTCTGAATCGTCTGCAGATTGGTCTGTCGCCTCGCGAAGGAAACCGCGGTTTGATTAAGTCGCTGCTGAGGTCGACAAAGGTCGCTCTGCGATTTTTCTTATCAGCGCCGAACATTTGATAGTGGCACGGTTTGTTTGCTTTCGCCAACCGACTCCATGTTGCTCAACATTCAGCTCGTCTTCTTGTCCATCTCTTCCGTCGAATGTAGCTCTTCAATCGAAGATCGATTCCGCGTATCTCGATCGAAAAAAAGCTGAAATCGTCAATGGAGCAGAGTCCAATGCAGCACTTCTGCGTCTTGTTTATCAGATCCCATCTACACACACATGCATGCATCTGACGAGTTTAAATTTCTCGTGATTCTTTATTTGTTGCATAAAAATGAACATTGAACTCTTATGATTTAATTTATTTGGTTGTTAAAAAAACGGATGTTTAGACTAAAGAAACGCGCAAAAATAATCACCGCCGCTACAGTTTACAATCGATGCAATCGTATCAATGATCGATCAAATATAACACAGGGTGGTGAGCTGCCCCTCTCATTTCGATGATTTTTCTTGATTCGGTTCCATCGGGGTCGATCCCAAGTCTTCAAGTGTGAACTCCTGACTCCATGAGCGAAAACAGGACGCGACGTGAGCAGCATGCGCCGGTCGGATGGACGTGATTGTAATATAAATTAATTTATGTGACGCAAACACTCACAAAATCATTACTGTATACTTTCTGCTGTATAGCCATTGAATAAATTAATTTTGGTCGAGAGGAATAAAGAAATATCGCATTCCTCGATGCGCATAATCTTATTTGGTCTCATACGACTGAATTACATCAATAAGCAGGTTTTCGAGTGCGTTATCCGTATACAAATGCAGTAATACGCGCATTAAATCGCTTACACATCCCGTGTGTTGATTCCGATATGTAAATTCGAATGTTTTATCAGACCATCGGCTCATGGATGAATATTCTGTATCGCTTCATAATATGATTTTCTTCAATCCAAATTCTCAACAGCACAAAGTTTTCCTGTAATTTAGCGCCTGAATTTGAGCAAACATTTTGGGTTCAAATTTAGGTACGATTGGCGATTTTTGTAATTTAAATTAGACCATCCCGGGATCAGTTCCGGGATCCCGAGATTGGGATTTTCACTAGTTTAAGAAATTACATTGATAAATTTGATCAAAAATTACTAATAAGTCCATTTGTTCAATATAAAAAATCACTTGAAGGCGAAGAATTTTATTTATTTAAGAAAAGATAAAAATACAATTCAAAAATAGATAAATAAAACACTAAAAATTCAAATATTATTTTGAAAATATGCCCGAAGTAACATTGAAGCATCGAGTGTTTCGTCATTTAGTCTGGATCTGATTTTGGAATCCAGGCAACTTGCTGCTGAAAATGCACATTTAGTCTTCACACTCGTTGGAAGTATCGTTATCAGATATTTAAATGCTAGTTAAATATCTAAGTAAAATTTCTTTCTGCTGAGACACGGGCTAAAACTCGCAAAATTCCCGATTTCCCGACAAAATATTTATTTTCATCGCTGCAAATGAATACTTATATACTGTGATACTTTGATGTGATTCGTTATTATATTACGGAAGAATACAAAAATTCTGAAGTCCGTATCTATTATATTTCATATAGATATTCCCATTATTAGAGTCGGGGTGTAGTAAATACATCACCGGTAGGGAAAGGTTAATATAACAATTTGAAAAACATATATGTATGTTTACACAGAGTAGATAGTTACTGCCCCTAGGCGACGCCTAAGCTTGCCAATTAGCACTTACGCCACTGTTTCCAAGCGTCCAGATTTCGGCGGGAATGTCTCGATTTAGTAGTCTTCATCGTGCTGGTGAAATGTACGATTTTTGTTAGATAAAAATTTCAATCCTGAATTATTCGGAATTACGTTTACTAATCCTGGAATTCATGAGCATCTAAAACTGTTCGTGATCCCTAGATTGGATTCCCTATTGGCAATGGTTCCACGGAGGAAAGAATTTTAAAAGGACTTTTAAAAAGATCTTATCTCGAGTTGCTGGTATAATAACGTTGATACTTTTATATGCACTATCATCGGGATTGAGTTAACGATATTTTTTATGTTTATTAATATTTTATTTATAAATTTATATTTTCTTGAACGGGAAGACTCCTGTGACGTACTAATACTTTCCATAGTGCTAAATCACCAAGTTCTGATCTCTTAAGTTTTATTGTCGCTGCTATTAACTCGTTTAGGTGCTATAATAGTTTTTAATATATCAGCTAAACGAGTTAGTAACAAGAATTCCTCAAAAAATATATACATATTACTCAGTTCTTACTCATCAGCTCATTGTCTGCATTCTTATCTAAATGAACATTTTTTGTAGGAACAATTTAAGAATACACAAAGCTTAAGTGTTCATGAATATTTATATTATATACATTGCAAATTTATTATAAATTGTATGAAAAGGAAATGTATTGGGCGTTCTTGGTCTTTGCAGTAATTTGTTGTTTTATATAGAATTAGAAAATTAATTGGGTTTACCTCTTTGCATCGTATTATCGACCTCTGTATCCTTTGATTCCTCATATACTACTCCATTTCTTTTATAATAAAATGGAATAGCAATTTTGAGCTTTAATTTTGTTCCTGTGCTAATTTAACATATATTGGAGCGTCCGATCTTAAAGTGTTAACGGAAGTAGGCCATTTTTTATTTCTTCATTAAGTGGTCCATCTGATCAACAAACTTACATTGTAACTCGTTTTTGAATAAACCGGACTTTAGGGATACATTTTGATCTATCCTTGTTTGTAGTCAACGCCTTTTACGCCCGTTATTTTTTGTTTTCACTATTTTAATTTGCTTTTAAACGATCCATTTGACAATTGTATTTGTCTTCACGCCTTGTCGATTATTTCAGTTGCAGTTTAGTCAAATTAATAGGCATGGACGTCAAAAAACTTTTGATTCACCGGCGACGTATCGATTGTAAATCACGACAGTCCGGAAGAACGTCGTAAACGTTGCTATTAAAATTTGCTATTGAAATTCAACATGAATATAAATTGAACTCATTGGACGCTTTTCTCGGAACAAAATGAGAGTTTCATTTCGTCGGTCCTTCGAGGGTTAGCACCGGACATTCGTATCGAAAGCACGTTATAATCTCATATCGATTAATGTCTAAATCATGGCGGCTCATCGCCCTCGTATTACATATGTGATTTCTTACTTGCACATCGCTTAATTCTCTGATAATAAATCGATTTGTTTTATATATTACTTGATTATCGTCTAGCGATGGCTATCGGAGGGATATAGACTGTCAAAATACATGTACAAATGTTAATCAGCTCTTTGGCAAGTGAAAATTTGAGGAAAAATCTATAAAAAAGTGTGCCAATCATAGACACTGATATATTTTTATGTTGATTGAAAATGAATTTAAATCATTCATAAATAAGCACTTTGAAGTACAAATTGTTAAAAAATACATTATTAACTGTAAATACATTATTGTACCACATTTTTAATTTATTTGATGTGCCATTTCAACAGAAAACTTTAGGAAAACATGCATTTCTCAAAAAAATGTGCTGCAATAAGTTTATTTTCTGTAATCATTAATAAACTTTAATGTCCCATGAGAGGGGACATCCGAGCGATATGCTAGAATTACGATGTCCCCTAAGAGGGGACAACGGAGTGCAAAGGGTTAAATTTGCAGTCAACGCTGTCTTTAAGTTTTAACATTTTTACTGCCAGCGAATTTATAGGTATTATAAAATGCTTAAAAAGTTCTTTGACTTCCCAAAATCGATTCAGTTACAAATATCGTTCATTGGGCAGCCCTGATGACCTTTATGATGAAAATGGAATTTTATTTCTGTGAAGAATACGATCATAGATGATCTTTGTTCTTAGATATTGATTGGGTGCCCAGTTTCATATTTAATTTCTTGCTGCGACTACACGATGAATGCAGCACCTAAAAAAATGATTTTAAATGCATTACGCAAAATTATGAAATATAATGACTCTTCTTTTTTGTTTATCTGAGCATTGTCTATTGCGTATGTAGATCATCTAATCAACGGGTTCGCGTCTGGTATCTTCTGTGCTTCTTCCGGAGGCAAGTTGCTCACCACTGTGGCTGGAAAACGACCCAAACAATGTAAAAATGCAAACGCCCATCGAGATACGGTCAAGTCAGTCGCAACAATTTGGAGTATGCGCCATTCTTATCCTGTCAATCTAAAAATGTCCATCGACTCGTGTCATGTCACGTATATGATAGTTTATCTCATAACGCACGAATCGTTTTGACAGCACATCGAAGATTTGTATTGTCAATCAGACACGTTGTGATCAATATGTTTGCACATCAGCTTTATTAGCCCATACGATCGCTATTAATTCGTGCTAGATTAATCGGAGATTATTCGGCGATTTTACAATCGATCATCTATCTTTGTAGATATCCCGAAGAACGCTCGATGGCGATGATGATTCGGCGGACGGTTGATTTGTACGTTTTTGTTTTTGGACGTTATATTCGATGAAATCGGACATGCTTAGTATCACGATTTAATCAGATTAAGATTAAACAATCAAACGGCTCAATTCAAGAGCCTCATTTTCGTCTCTTGATCACCAAGATTTCCTGATGGTCAATTTTCACACTTTGATATGATTCGCTAAATACACATCCGTTACTAAAAGGGTGGACTCTAAATTTAGATTCGTCTCTAAATTGAGTTGCTATCGTCGGATTTTTGTATGAAGCAATTGCTATCTGTTCTATGGGTTCTTGTGAAACTTATTAGGGTTTTCGATCATTGAACACTTTAAATTCTAAGAGAAAATGAGTATTAAATGATAGATTATGCGATATATGATGCCCGGAGAAGGCATGTATAATACGCCGCTAGTATTATTTCTTTTTTATTTATTCTTCATAAAATAAATATTTAAATCTGGAAAGTTTATGGAATTGCTTCCCAAATCTTATGTAAATTGAATGCTATTGTTCAACCCGTTTACTTCATTTAAAAATAAGCTAAGCTGCCTTTCACTGCCATTCCACAAGACCATAACATCACCCACATAGCAATGCTAGAAGATTATATTTTCAAGAAAAATAAGTAAATCAAATAATACAAGCTTGGAAATAATCAATAAAAAAAAACCCATCAATATTGGTGGTTTTTGTGATCGACTCATTGCTAAATTTTTTCAACTATGTGCCTTAATATAAATGCTTGTATTGCTTTCCATCATGGGATTTCTTAAATATTACTTTTAATAGGTGGACCATAAAATAAAAAAAAAATTAAATTCGCTGCATTTATGGTAATTTAATGCACACATCGCCTTGTGTTTTAATTATCGCATGCGAATATTTATTAATTTATTCTTGCCTCATCATCTGTCACCTTTGCGAACGCTCGTGCCATTAATTCAGACCTGTCGGTTATCTATTTGTAGAAATTTTGCAATAACGTTCAATCACACATATTATACAGATGCTATGCTATTAAATATGCAAAAAAATGATCAGATGACTATTGCCGGAATTGTTTCTTTTTTTTAGAGGACTGATTGCATTGTTCAATAAATGCGAGTTGCTGCCAGTATCTCTAATGCAAACGCGATTGTTGGACAATGTGACAATGTCGTTTTTGACGAAAGAAGTTACAACTAATACGAGTAAACACAATCGGACAAAGGAAGCAAATTCACAACAAAGATATTTTAATAACCTGTTTATCAAGGGCTTATCAGTTCCGCATATGCAAAATTGATGTTGAGGAAATGGTCTTGCTCTATAGTGGATTTGCAAAATATTTCAATATGTTTTCTATGTATAAATGATCGCTTTATAAGTTAAACTTTGTGCAAAATGCCGTCTTTTGAGCCAAACTTGAGGGAAATAGCCGGGTCCCCTGTTGACAAATAAATTTGTTTACATATTTTGTAGCATAATCAAATCGAGGATCAGAAGGCCCATGGGCTTTAAGCACACATTCAAATAAGATCTGGAAGACTGACTGCACTTTGCACGAATTTAAAAATACTAAAGCATGAGTCATGCAAAAGTACAGAAGTGTCATTCTTGGGTTGCTAAAAAGTCTATTATTTGATTATGTTTTTATTGTTGTATATTATTGACTTCTATAGAGCTATAATATTGATAAGCTCGTCTCGGTGCATCACATTGTTATATATGCGACTCCTTATGCATTTATCATTCATCAGATATTTTCGTACATACTATCTTAAGCGAATACTGCTGTATTGAATTTAGCTGAAATTCGTTGGTTTTTCGTTGACCTGTGCGTTTTTATGAATTAATTATCAGAATGCAAATGAATTGCGCCAATAAAAAAAAACATATCCAGCTAATGTCCGCAGTTATATCTCAAATATCAATATAGCATTGCCTAGATACCATCAATAGATATGTCAAACAACTATCGTCGTTTTCGAGTTGACAAGCATATGTCTTCATAAATCTTATCTAAAGCACACGTCTCGCGTAAAGAACATCGATTTGATTTTATTTCCTTTAATCTCGCGCAATGAGCGCTGTTAATCTTTCGACAAATGACCAAATTATTTTGCATTCGATGCTAGAAGAATTCGCGAGAACTTCTAATGGTTATATCCGCACCGACGACGAATCAGTAATTAATGAAGCTGTATCGAACGAAACTGGTTTTGTGATGCTAATTCAACGTTTGCATAAATAAAGTCGATTGAGAGTTGTGGTTGCATATAAAAAATGCAACGCAATGTTGTTGCAATTATTGATTTTGCTTTTGATCATGCTTGGATATTAAATATAGGTTATTCTTATAAATCTTTAATATCTGTATGTAATTGGGAGCTGTCGGTGTATTGGATGTACTGTTTTGAGTGTCGATCAAGTGAAAGCACTTTCTTGTAGCATGAAAAAAAATACTGTATTTATGTTAGTATATTTTCTCATGAATATGTATCGTAATGCTTGTTTACATCCAAGAAAGGATCAACATGGTTAAATATGATTTTTTTATTCTGCACCTCTTACTTTAGCACCGGTTATCCTTGCCCACGTTATAATTTTCAATGTTACATAAAATGTAGCCGTATTCTCCAGATACATTCTGTCAAGAGTTTGATCGTAAAAAACACTTGTCAACCGTAGATCTATCGACTTCCTACACTATGGTTCCTTTCCTCTCAATATTTGAGTCGGCTTCTAGTCGTAAATCTTTCCAACAGTAGTTTTGCACTACGATCGAATACTGATGACCTTCAGACATCCACTTGAAATTCGCGACGAATGCGATTTTTTAAAACGGTCACTGCTATCCAAGATTTTCAATATATCTTTATTCGCCGAATGGTCCAAAACCAAATGTTTATGGATGAATTTAACTATCAAATATATACGTACAATTTAGCATCGCTGCATGTTCGCTTTCGATAGTTTAACGCAGTATCCTCGGGGCAATTCGTGGAACATTTTCAGAATCCACTTTGTGTTCTTAATTACACCGAGTCTACCAAAATTAGCTGCATGGGTTCGTTTCGGTGCCTGTTTTCAAAACCGGATTGTAAATTTGCTGAGGCAAAATTCAGTTTTTTTCCCCCCTTTCAAAATGACTCGATGCGTCTGCCGCGTTTCTGATAGTCTCGACAGAATGTAAAATTCTTGCATAGAGGACAATTTATTTTGGCTCTTCTCGCAGTGTGAACTAATATGCCAAGGTTTCTCCTCCTTAATTATCAAATTGTATGCGATATGGGTGCTGTTTGTTTTCGCTGAATGTTTTTGGCAAAAATACACACGTATCAATGACAAAGTAAACCCGATGTTATTTTCGCCCGCAAGTTCGTTCACACTCGAGCACTTTGAAACTATCAAATAAATGCTAGAGTTTGCGCTGTATTTATTTGAAACTTCCTAATTAAGATCTCTGTGTATCTTTGAAATAACATCATTTGAGGATTCAAACATGTTTACGACCGCTTACGGTAGTCCTTCCTCATATAAAATTCTGACGACATAATAGATTTCTTAGCATCCATCACTTCTCGGGTACGCATGTGCTTAGTAGTTAATGCGTTCGCACATAATTTCCGCGAATCGCTTTCAGGGCTCAATAATTGCTCCATACAATGTCCGAAACCCGTAGCTGATCCGGTGTCAAAAGTTGCTACCGTTTTCAAATGCGAATTTAATTATGCGCATCGTTCTGATACTTTGACCGATTTGCCTGGGGATCATATTCTTATAATTACAGTGATGGTTATTTCATTGGATAATTTTTAACCCTTTTCACTCGGATGTCCCCTCTGGTGAGACATTAAAGTTTATTAGTGATTACGGAGAAACAAATTGTTCCAGCACAACTTTTTGAGAATTGCATGTTTCCCTGAAGATTTCTGTACAAATGGCATAAGTAATCAAATCAAAATATTGTACAATTACTAAGATATATTTAAAAAAATGTCAGCGGGTTTTACGTCAGAAGAGAAATTGAGATGTACACATGGAAGAGAATCGTCACACTGCTAAGTATATACCACAATACAGAAATGCAATCTACCAGCAGAATATTACGTGGTGGAAATGTTTTATCAGTCGATAAGTCTAAAACGGTTTTAGATTATGCAACAAATCTGGATGCTGTGGATCCACATATTTCTCGATGTCTACAAATTCATATAAGTCCAATATCATTATAATACCTCAAAAATTCTTAAAAATCCAAAAGATTTAATGGGATCCGATATAAATGTTTTTGTATACTCGTAACGAAAGGTCATTCAAGCTTCAGATTTAAAACAGGATTGAAAAGGCGTGTCGTTCTTGTAGAGTTAGACTCCAACTCTTGAAGTTCGGAGATTGCAGCCTTTTAAATATCGTCTTTGTGCAGAATTGTGTTTTCGGCCAAACGAAAAAGCGAAATACGAATTCAAGCGTCCCATGGAATCAAGGGAAAAATTGTGGAAAGGTCGTACATGTTTTAGCAAAATTGATACGTTCTGAAACAGTCTGTATGATTCAGGAATGAACGTCCGAAAATTTCCACGAGCATATCCATGATATTTGCTTCGATGAATTTTGTATATTTTAAAGCAAGGATATTTCACTATTCAAAGGCATTCTATTTGTAAATTTGATTTAGACGATTGTGTCGCAGGACGATGTTTTTCCTTTTATTTTTTGTTGACCAGTTTGTAATTTCCTGTGGTTGAATATCCTGTGGTGATAATTTAATCGCTTATATCAGTAGCATTGAATCCAGGCTCTGCAACTGCATCTATATATTATGCAGAAATATTGATGACACATTTTTGATCCATGCATTTTATTGGAAATAGATGATTTCTTATGCTGCATCCAGGATTTGAATATAGAGACCTTAACAATAAGTACGCACGTTCAGGATACTATTAATATTGATGATTTTCTAGTAAATGGCTATTTGATTTGCCTTCGTTTTACTGCATCGATGTTGATGGATCGGAATATGCTTATTTTCAAGCTGTTGATGGACAACCGGCTCCGATCCACATCTCCAATAGTTATGTCTGAATCAGCCGATTTGTTTACAGGCATCCCGGGATGTTTATGTAAACTTCGTTAATCGGGAGAGCACATAAGTGGTCATTGTCTATGGATGTATTCGGCAAGGAGAGATTTCGATTTTGCGTACTCCTTCGGCTGCTTATTCATCATGGGTGACTTTTTAAAAAAAAATCCACGTGGCTCGACGATCCCGGTCCCAAGTAGGTTATCGTCCGCATTTATTTCCATTTCATTGTTTCGAGTTTTTCTCCCACGTCGATACCATATTTCTCGTCGGGTGTTATCTTCTTTTTACGCATACAGACGCTTTTATCGCAATTAGAGTGTATTTTCTCCCCGTTGTCCTCTAATTCGAGTACATCTGCGATAAGTTCTATTTGTCGCGGGAAAGGCACGAGCTTTTAAGCAATTCGAAGATGCTGGCAGCGAGATCTGTCATATTTATCTAGACGGCCTTTTTGAAATGTAATGCAAAAAAAAAACATGATTCACATGTGCATTTCGACGACTTTTGTTCGGCGTTCATGCGAATTTCATCATTCCGACAATGTAGTTATCGCGAGAAGACAATGACACGTTGATAAATTGATCATTTTTTAAATCCATTAAACTGAGTTTCCATCGAAACACCGTTCTTTAAGAGAAATGTGCGGTTTTTATGGGAGTTCCCCATAAGTTTTAAAGTTTGACTAGCGGTGCATATTTCTAGTGAAATTTTTATGTGTGCATAGGAATTCTTGGAAACAATCGACCGACATGAATGTCCATCTTTACAGAAAGTTTACCATGCACTGATTGAATCTGGGTTCATTCACGCTCAATGTGACCTTCCGACCGGTCTGATATCGTCGAACGAATTCCTGCTAATGGTTTAGCTCGTATCAAATATTCCCAACCATCAGAGACGAGACTAAATTTGTCATACCCAAAATTAGATCAAACCATAGTTTCGAATGAAAATAGAGCGTTTGTCTGCATTCCGATGCCAATACGAACAACAAATCGCGACTGCCGCACGAATTATAGCAATCCACTGCGAACAAAATGCATGTCGCATTATAACAACTAAAAATATACATCCGATTGAATTATATACGTTATTTCAATACAAAGACGCTCGCGTTAACGTCATCGTCTCATTAGCATATTGCTTACATATTTTTGCATGTTTATATGGACGTATATCCCCATTAATGAGCTGAAGAATAAACTTGATAAAATATTTAAATATTAAGTAAATAAATTATGCTCTTATACGCGGAGTTTCGAAGACATGGAGCGTCCCTTTCGATATGACTCAATTTAAAATTGCCAAAATATGCTTACCAGATTCAAAATATAGACTCGAGACGACCTTCCAAAACGATTTATGGTGTATCCTCGACTTGCAAGACTTGCAAACCCGATAATAAATTCATGGCTTTGTACAATTGAAAGTAATGCATATTGAATCATTTGTATTTTGTATGATACCACAATCGTATGATTTTGAATAGGAAAACATCGTCGATTTATGGATGTCGTCTACTGTGTCTATATGTCTTGTGGTTCTTTTATGCGACTTAGTAAGCTTTGTCTATTTTTATATGTTTGGTTCTGTAAACAAGTCGCGAAATAATGTTTGTTAAGCTCTGATGATGCTGAGGAGGACGGAAGAATTAGGTGACAAATAAGCAGGGTCATTGCGCCGACTGATCGACTACCGTTTTTGACATCGGGGTGGATTTAAATACTGATCAGATTGATTATTTTTGATGAATGAACTTATCGTTCGTTTTCGATGAATGATGATATCAAATTAGTTCTTTATCGGTTTGCGAGAATCGCCATTAAAAATGTAAACATGAATGCAATGTATCATTTTCACAGTGGCGGAAAATTATTCTCTCGGATCTACCAAAGTATTTCTGGTTTTTATCAGTTTTTCATGTTGCATTCGATAAGTTCGTAGGATGACATATAGTCTGCTCCATAATTGACAAATTCATATGAATTTTAATAGTACCAACATTCAAATAAAACGCGTCGAAATTTCATAACAATCTTACGTTTAGTTCACAAGTGGATTTAGTGATGCTACTTTTGTAGTATTTAAAACAATGGAAAAAAAACAACTTGTTTTGGGGTATTTTTAATATAAAACGTATGATAAAATAGACATTTTGCCTTGGTTTTGCGAACTGCCATAGCCATATATGTTTAAAATAAACTCGTAAAATTTCAGACCAATCGGCGACTTGGTTTTTCAAAATTATTTCCACACCGCATGCAAAAATGTCGTTTGGAGAAAAACGCGTTTAAAGTTTTAAGTATTATTTTTTTTTAAAGGGAAATATCTTACTAATCAGCGATTCCAGCTTCATAAAACAATTCTTCGGCTATTTTAGCCTCTTCTTTTTTTGGCTGATTTGGCGTATCTGTGAACTGTTCTAGCTTATTTGGAAGATTCACAGCTCCAGCGGTAGGCAAGGCGAATACATTCTTAGTAGCGCGTCTCCACAAATGGCATCATTTATCATCATATGGCTGCAGTATATGTCGCGATTTCCAGTATTTTTTTGCCACAAAAAGTATATTTCGGTACCAGGGACCATTCGCACTCGTTGAAACGAGCCAAGGCATCTTTTCAATAAATTATCAGACATTCTCCATAAATGGGTATTAAGATTTGCTGAACATCTTCTGTGAGAGAGGGAGGTTGCTTGTACAAATATAACGATGTTATAATTGCATGTTTTTGCAATTCGCACCAAGAATCTGAGCCTTCCGAACAGTATAAATGCTGAGGGGCTTCATCAATCGAAATTTTGTGATAGTATTTGGCCCAAATAGCATTTCTCAATTTTTTTATTGAACCAGGATGTAGGCGGATAGCTAAGCCATAATAGTTAGATAAATCTTTTATTCATTTATTAGTAAGCTGTTCGGTTTTCAAAGCACTTCATACAGAGTTCTTTCTTTTTTTGCCTTTACTTTCCACTTGTTTATTCGCCTTTTTTAAAATCGGTATTAACATTTTTTTTACTTGATTTTCTCCTTACTAGAACAAAGATAAGAAAGGTCCCCCAGGAACTTCTGGTCTGCAAACAAAAGTAGGTCTAGGTTCAAGCCTGTGGTTGCAGCGGTCTCAGAGCCGTTGAGGGACAATTTTGATGAAGTGATTGCTTCGAGCGCATTACGCGAATCAGCTGTAAAGCATTGAAATAATTCGAATTTCTTCAGCAAAATTATGGACGACTTCCTTAGAGACATGTTCTTTCGAATTTCGAAAAAAAAGAAATTTAAAAAAACTCATATTTTTGACGTGATAAAGTGAGTTGACCCTTTAAAGGAGACTATGTTGATGAATAAAGTCGTTGTTTTATTCGTCATCCTACGAACTTATTGAATGATGCTTCTCTTAATTTTGATCACACTGCTTGGTGATCATTTTTAATTTTGGGTCAATATGGCCACATGTGATCGCGCAACACAGTCCAGTCAGTCGACATTAGTATTATATAATAACCATATCGTGTAATAGACCCACAAGCTTTACTATCACGAAATGTAAATAGAAAAAAAATGTACTCTACATTTAGTCTGTCCATTGCTACCATGCAATAATCAATAAAAAAATTTCCATCGAACTAATACTTCAATATCAGCGTGTTACATGCGAGATTAATAGCTAGAGCAATCGATTGAGTATTATCAGTGATTTATTTATTTTATATACTTGACCTTATTGGATTAATATCCAAGGCTGAAGTGATGCCTTGGAATCGGATTAAAGGCTTGCCCGAAGAAAGTTTACTTCTAAACATCATACAAAACACTTGTGTTTTTTCGAAGAATTGATAGTAGATCTTTATATCGGCTCGTATGCCGGAAATGATGAAACTTTGTTTTTTTTTGTAATTTAAACGGCCGAAATGGCAGCGGGCAGGTCTTGCGACAAGGCGAACGATCGGAGGACCGTTTTAAATTCGTAAAGGCGATTGTTACGATTTATCTGTTAATTATGTACGTTACAAATGGCGTTTTTCGCTGGCTTTTACATTGTTTACGCGTCGCGGCGTATGCTCATGCAATATTCACGTGCTAGTATCAATCAATGCGTAAATATAATATCAATCAATAAAATTATTTCACTCGATCGTTGACGTCAATTATTAGATCCATGGCACCATCAAATTAGCACATTTTCAGAGGTCACCCGAGGGGGCTAACTTGGTTTGATTTGTCGGGGATAGAATTGTCGATGTATCGTAATGGATATTTCGTTGCAAAAAATGACTGCTGGATATCAATTTGATTCATCGAACGGACAAATTAACCATGCAATCGATGTCGAGGTTGGATATGCAATGTCGGAATATGCACACTCCTTTTTTTGCGAACAACAATGACATTTTTTCTCGCAAAGCATCAGCGCATTTAGAATCGGACTTGTACGGCCATCGTCCGTTTTTTTAAATTTATTTTACCGCCGAATGCAATAATCGACTTGTAATTAATTTTATCGGCCGTCGATGCGGATGTCGAAGATATTTAACATCAGCTCGGAGTAGCTGGATATATTTCTGCTTTTGGCTGTAGCATTGTATAATTTTACGTTCGATCGCAATAAAGTCTCATTATAGCGAGGCGATTTGATATTCATAATTCTATTCATCCTCGGATTCTCATCGCCATATTAATTCTAATTAATTCCTTAAAGCTCTCAGACGTAGCTGGATATATGTCTCGAACACTTTCTGGATATAAATGTAAATTACACATTTGCTATTTTAGATATATTTATTATATTACAATGTATACCGGTTTTTGCTTAATGCATATTCAAAACGAAGAACACCCGACGAGTTTTACCAGTTCTTCGGTCGCCCGTTGTCAAGTGATAATTTTGATTTGGAAAGTGTATTTTTTTTTACCTCATTTACCAATATTGATTTTTGCGACAAAAGAGCATTTCTGCAAGACGGAGAACAGCACTGCAAGTCTTTTGTGCATACACTGACCCACTTCCTCTTCACCTCGTTCGGGGATTAGTTGTTGTTTTTTGAAAATGCCGATCAAATTTTGAAACGTAGCCAGAAGGTCAAAACGAAACTGACCTTGTTGCTTATCTGCTGCATTTAATATGTTTTTCAACAACGGCTATAATGCACCACAAAAATGTGCATACAGTGCACCTTCCTCAATATATACAGTAGAACCTCGATTATCCGGACTATTATGGGGATGAAAGTAGTCCGGATAATCGAAAATAATCATAATTGACAAGGAAAATATGAGTAATTTTATTTGTCTGGATTTACATACACATACAATATTTTTTTTTAAATTAAAATAATCAATAATCAATTTTAGCTTTAAGCTGGCTTTTCTTTTAGAAGCTGCCAAATCGCGAATACTCGAATAAGATATATAAGTTTTTCTAAATTACACTCTTTTTGTTTCTCAAGTCATGTCATGGCGACATCTTCTTTTTTCTTTTCGACCTTGTTCTTCCTCATCATTCTAAATTTGGAATCCAGGAACGTTTGCATCGCAATTTAACCATTCGGTTACATCTTCGTCGCATTCAGCACATATAGAAAATTGTGCCATTGCTTCCGCAATGTCTGCTACATCAAATTCTATCGCGTTATTGGAACTTACTAATGGTCTTTTCAAATTTTTGTTCCATGATTATTTCAATGTTGACACATCTAAAGAATTCCAACTATCTGCTGTGATGTAGCAACAATCTTTTAAATTTATTTTCTTGTGGAAGCTGATAGCTGTTTCTTCATTATTTTCGTCTGCTAGCAATAATCGTCGAAGTATCTGATTTCTAATATAAATGTTTGAATGTTTCTATTACCGACGAGACATTTGATGGACGAAATTTTACCGTAAACGTTTAATCGATCTGGTTTTTAACATTCTATAGATGGGTGGGACGGTGCATTGTCTAGTAATAATAAGGTTTTCAGATTTAGATAAATTTTTCCAATGTAAATCGGTCTCATCAGCATTGTATATAAACTCTTTGTCGAATCCTTCCTTCTCCACAAATAGCTTCAATGTATCAATTAATATGTTTGCCGAAGATATGTCAGCAGATAGCTTTTCCCCGTGAATTTAAAGTTGCCTGATATCATGTCGTCCTTTGAATTTTTAAGCCAGCCCGGATTCGCTTTGAAGATGGAATCTTCATTTAATTTTGTATTGAAAAATATTGCCTTTTCATACAATAATGGAGCAGATATTGGCTGTTCACAATTGATCGTCTTTGTATGCACCACATAAAAATACACTCTTCAACTTCTGTATTTCCTGATTTTTTCATAACTTTTCGCTCAGAGCTTCTATCGTCTGATATTAAACAATTTGTAAACTTCGTAATATGCAATCTATCATGTTCATGAGCAAAAATGTATTTTTAATGACCCATAAATGATGATTTTTATATTAATGAAGTTATATAAATCTATTAAGAAGATACAGTTGGTCTACATGTTTCCAGCAAAGATATTAAACATATCCAACAATGACCGATTGGGGGAGACATTAATATAAAATACTGCTTCTTATTTCATCTTTGGCCATTGTCATGTAATAATCATGATGAATCGCCCAATTGGGAACGTATCATGGTACATTTATGACTTCATCTATGTCTTTAGAACTTGTGTAGAATTTGTACATTTGATTTGCTCACAGATAACCCCATAATTATACTAATATACATGGTAATTTAAAATCTTTACATATATTTTTCTATAAAAATAACTTTTCACAAAGGGGACTGAAATAGACCCCTTTTTTTAAAGGGTCCCTTTTTATTAATCATTATTCTAATTTATTACCACAAATCGACTTTCGCATGCATATTCATCATTTCTCAAGCTTTTCTAAGGTTTCACCACATAAGTTGGTATTTACACTATATCTAAAGTAAACAAGCATAAAAAGTGGTATAATTTACAGTCAATGTCTTGAATTATATAATAAGTTTATGAGTTTTGATGACAAAAAACTTTACTGACATTGAAAACAATATTTTAATAATTATTTATATTTTTTATAATTATTAATAAATTCGATTTATCCAAGGACATTAGTATTTTTTTTTATTAGTACGCGAGTCACTTTCTCTAATCCTTCACGGTATTTATTTGGTTAGTTGAACTTCCATTGATCTTTGTTTAGTACATCTAACTATTTTATTGGTGCATTGATGCGGTGCTGGCTGCACTATGATGCGTCTTCTTCGATGACGCTATTCTTGATGTCAATGTCATTATCGTATGATTTTAATCGATACGTATTTTTTTAATTGCTTAAATAATATCGTATTGTCTTGATAATATAATTAAAATTGTATTTAGAACATTTGTTGCGTATCTAATATTACTGTCAGAATTGGCACTCGTCATTATGCGAATCGTAATTATACCTTATTGTAATCATTGATTGACTGTAATGACAAAACCAATAACGCAATTGAATCATATTTTTTAAGGATGCTTAATTATAAGATGGAAACATATTTCGTAATAGTTGTCGGTACAATCGAATTACACGATTCGTCTTGGTTAAAAATATTTTGGTGTATTTCTGGCATTTCTTCTGCGAAAGTGCTTCCATCACGTGCCTGCAACTGTTAGGAATTATTATTAGACTAAATAAGATGTCTCGTGACATACATAGGTCGCCTGAAGCTTTTAATTCAAGTTTGCTTACATCTGTTATTTCCCAAAATAAATAATTTTTTCATTATATTTTTCCATTACGGAATGTATAGTTAACTACATTTTTTCACCTAAATTGCTCTTTTACATGTAATACAATGATGCATACCATGATGAATATTTTTCATAGCCGTCATAACAATATTTCTCGGAGAAAATTATCACATTTGCTGTTTTAAACACTTTTCTTAATTAAACCAAAACTATATTAATTTTGTATGAAAGTTTTATAACACTTGTTAATACTGTTTTTTTTAATTTTTCATAGGAACAATGAAAAACGAAAGGAGAAATCTAGAGACGCTGCCCGATGTAGACGAAGTCGAGAAACTGAAATATTTGCAGAACTAGCCAATTCATTACCTCTTGCCCCCGAAGATGTCGATCAACTTGACAAAGCTTCTGTGATGCGCCTCGCAATATCATATTTAAAAGTTCGAGGCGTAATGGACATTTGTGAGTATATAAATAAATTTGCATCGATATGAATACCATCATAAGCAATTTAAATTTGATCTTAATCGAATCCTTTTTTGTTTTCAGTTCCTAATGTGCCGTTAAAAATCAAAATGGGCTCGGAATCTTGCCCCGAAGATTTGCCCATTAGCAAAGAATTATCATATCTAAAAGCTTTGGATGGCTTCGTTCTTGTTATATCTTCCGACGGTGATCTCGTATATCTCTCCGAGAATGTTAGCGATTATCTTGGAGTCTCACAGGTAAAATATTTCGTCCATATTATTTCACAATTAAGTATGATATTCTGTGTATAAATCTAATAAATGTATTTTTTGTATTGTCTATTTTACAGATGGACGTGATGGGTCAAAATATATTTGAATTTAGCCATCCGTGCGATCATGAAGAGATTCGAGAAGTACTGTCGCTTAAAAGTCACGACAAACCGAACCGCGGAAAAGAAAAAGGATCGATCGATCCGCCGAAATCATTCTTTATTCGATTGAAATGCACGCTCACAAGCAAAGGACGAAATGTTAACATTAAATCTGCATCTTACAAAGTAATTATAAATATTATGATATTTTTGACAAATTGCATTAAAATGAAATTTTTATAATGAAAATAGTTACAAAAATTAAAATCAATTGGCTTATGGTATTTGTTGTTACTTGTTGATATTTATCAAATTTATTATAAATTACATCTTAAAAAGGACTTATAATACCGCCATCTTTTGATAACGATAGGAACATTTTGATATTTCTCATGACTGATTAATTCATAGTTTGATTTTCAATTCGTTTACGTGTATTTAAAAAAAATTCTAATCAAAATGTAATTTTGGATGAATAATTAGTGTTGTTCATATTTAATTTTTCCCCACTGATGTCAATATGTACTTTATAAATTATTTCATCAGTCGATTCCTCCTGTTTAATGTAAAGATTTTTCATTGCTTACAATTGCTATATTTGCCCATTTTTATAATCTCATGTTGCTTTTTGGAAAACTTATTCAAATGTTTTTTTATTTTCAGGTAATACACTGTACTGGCCATTTGCTGACTAACGAAGCCACGGAAGTGTTGGAAAATAATAACAGCATAATTAAAAAAGAGTTGATTGGAAAGTCAGCAATAGCCGATTGCATTAAATCAGTCAAAACTGAAATGAAGGATGGCGAAACGGAAACAAAGGATGTGAAGCCTTTGAAGAAGACTTGTTCTCTAGTGGCTATCGGAAGGCCTATACCTCATCCTTCAAACATCGAAGTCCCTCTGGACAGCAAAACATTTTTATCAAAACACAATTTGGACATGAAATTTACATATGTAGATGAAAAGTAAGTATTTTATTATGACATATTTATTGTCTCGCCAATCATAATTGCTTATTAGAATCTTCACTTAGGAGATTAATCCAATTTAAATGTATGTTAATTGGTTTTTCTAATTTATTTAAATTAAGCATTTTGGTTGCTAATGCAATTATGCTGAAAATTGCTTAGTATGCATCTATTACTTATTGTCAGATGTCGATAGAGCTAAAAATAATTTATTTAGAGACTACTCGAAAGTTGGTAAACATTAATTTCCTAATAGGAATCTGGAATATAGTATATTGTTGGAAACAGATTATTACTTCTAGTTGTTAAACCATTTAGATTGTCGATTGACGTCTATAAATTCTAGATGATGCAAATATATTTTTTTTATTAAAGTTACATCGACGATAAATGATAATATGAGTACAATAATTACAATAAAATTAATCTAAGTATAATTCGAAACCTGAAAAATTATTTTAGCATGTTTCGTAGTATTTCCGCTTATTTGTTATAATGAAGAAAAAGCTGTATTTATAAAAAATATTATTAGTTTTTAAATAATATTGTTGTTTGAGATTTTAATTCATCATTAATTTGCAGGATGCTCGATATTCTGGGGTATCAACCCGAAGACCTCAACGGTAAATCAGTTTACGATTATCATCATTCAGTCGACAGCCGAGTCCTCTCTCAAGATTTCAAATGTTGTGAGTATTACATTTTTTTTAAATTTATAAAGCATACAATATAAAATGACTGATGCGTATATATTATTCATAAGCTTCTTAAAATTAATTTTAAAGAATTATTTTAAGTATTTGAAAAAAATGCTTCTATTTTAAGCGAATAAATTGATATCAAAACGATGATCACATATACTATCGGTAATTGACAGATATCGTTGCTGATGGATTGTCAATTATGTTTCATATCATACAAAGTCGCCTTTTTGTCCTTTGACACATCACATGCAGGACTTCGGTAGTGTATTTGTGTCAATTATAAGAATACGGTCGGATTCATAATAAAAGATTCAGTATCGATATTTGAATATTCTCAAATGATAATTTGCAGTTTTTTTTATGCGTATTTTATGCACTATGGCTGATTAAATATTCAGTCGATTGTTAATGTTAATTGTTGAAAAAATTAATAAACGTTTTATACGTGATTATTATTTTTTACATTGAATTGCTATATCCGATATCTTAGATTACCAGGGAAAGGATTTTTCATGTGATCGTTTCCCATTTGCCTTCTACGCGTAGTAAAAAATAGAATTTATGCAGGAGAGAACGTAATCTATGAATGAATAGTGAAATTATCTTCATTTTCAAATGATAATTTAATTATTTTTGCAAATTAAATCACTCATTCACATTTCAGTGGGCTCAGGTGAGCCATTCACGACTTTATTGATTGCCTCAGTATTTACCTTTTTAAATCCAGGAAATCACGATAAACCTGGATCGAGACAATCATATTTCTGATCTCCGAAATTTGTTGATGTGGAGATTTTTTTTCTAGAATCTGGATTTGAAACTGAACCTTTATGGTAAAGGTCCAGGATCTAAAACACCACCGCGATGTTTTTTTCCGATGGTATTCTTCATCAAATGTCAGCTTGTTTTAATGAGTCTATTTTGTAGCCGCTAATTTTATTTACTTGTTAACAATTTGATGCTAATTTGTATCTATCAATATGTAGTATTTGCGATATCCGATCACGTTGAGACTTCTATTATCTTCTTTTCAACAGGAAAATTGTTTAAGTCTCGAACTTTGTTTGAATAAAATTTTCATTTTGGTTTGCAAGTTCGATGAGAAAGGTGTGAAAATCGGAAAATTTCTCATAATGTTGATAAATGAAAAATAAGTCAACTCGTGTGCTATATATAGTAAAACTATGTCCATAGATACGATCATACTTTTGGGAATACTTTTTGTAAAAATAGTGCATTCGTTGAATTGTCATTTTGAAGCGAACCTTTGCGCGGATCGTTTCCAGTTCTAGTAGCGTCGAAAGCTCACAGATGGTGTCCGTCGAAGCGTCACGTTTTCTCGTGTTGATTATTTTCATCTCGCATATTTTTTAGAAATCGTACACACAAATATAATTATTATCAACTCATCGGCGATGGCAGAAGCTGAATTAGCATCGTCGGTCACCTCTATCTTTAGCTTCGAACGATAAAACAATATATGAGTTTTATTCAGATTATTCAATCAAACGAAGCGAGATCGGTCACGTCGATTGTCTTCGTCGTCAGATATTCGAACGAAACCTTCCAATATATTATATAATCGCATATCTAGATCATTCGAACGCGCAGCTTTGCCTACTCGAAACGAACGCATAAAAAGAAAAGGCGAACGTTGTGCAACCCGCGCTCAACGTGGACATCAATTCGAAGGTCAACGAACAGATTCTTCGGTCAGGGGTGTCGATGACTTTTCCCAACACCCTTAGAGAGTTTCGTAACGTCGCTCGCGTCTAAATTTACCCATCGTGAAATTCTTTCACATTATTCAATAGACGTATCGCATTATATCATAGCGAGACAATTTGAATTTGAATTTGAATAATTAGTTTTTGAACCGAAGCTACCGTTTTTTTTTTTGTTAAAATACGGATTTTGTATATCAAAATGTCAGCATCTCGGCCAGAAAAGTGAAAATTTCTTGGCACTGCACTTACATTTGTGCATTTATTTTTGGTGCCGCAAATTAATGTGTTCGCTCATCTGCATTGTTGAATCATAAAAATCGACCGAGACTCGCCGCGCGAATTTCTCAATTGTCCGCGTTTTCAATATGCATCGCTGCAATCGCTCCAATGATCCGATTTTGACGCATCGATCTATAGACGCTCTGCGCGTTCACACGTGAGGCAGTTTATATAATTCGAGCTACGGCGAAAATTTTAGCAATACGAACACACGTGTGCACACTAATAATAGTATTTCACATGATATAATCTGACATGTAATATTCTCATTGTTCGAGACGTCGAACGAGCGAAGATGTCATCGGGACGCTGCATAACTATCGATAGCGATAATTAATTTTCTATCACGTCACGCATGCATGCGACGAGACCCGCGATCGCCCTATCGCATCGCTCGGATCTCGCGAGGCGATCGATCGTACGAGATCTAAAAATGTCGATCGGTAGTTTCGAACGATACCGTAAAACGGAGGCCTCGTCGCTCTCGATCTCGCGTCTCCGATCGCACTCGCTCGCTGCCGATTTCCAGATCTTCTTTGCGTTCGCAGCGGGTCATTCCAGCCGTCCCGCCGAGGATCGCTCTCGACCGCTAACCCTGTCCCGATCGAACGGCGAGCTCTCGAATTCTTCGGCTTCTCCGACGATCCGAATTCGGGCGAGCTCTCGGAAACCGCAGCGAAGAGATCTCGCAGTCCGACGCCGAAACGGTTTCGTCGTCGCGTCCGTCGTCTCGCGAATCGAAACGCTCGTCGGGCGCGTCTCGCGCACGGTGATAATATTATTTATAAAACGCCCAATCTCCTTGGCCAAGATCTGAAAACCTTTCGCTCGCGGAATCATCAGTCACGGAACTCTGCCACCTGTGCCCCCGATCCGCGGCTTCCCTTGCCCTGACCCTCCTCTTCGACGAAAAAGATAACTCCCCGACTGAACATTTTTCACGGGCTCTTCGGTTCGAACGAAAAATTCCATTCGCTTCGAACTTTTCCTGTATTGCGGCGGGACAGTTCCGGCGCAAGGAAACATTTCTAAACCTCACGGCGACCGAGATTCCGCTCTGCGGTCGAAAAGTCTACCGTCGGCTTTTTTCTATTTTCGATCTTTTCAATTTCGAACTTTAGCGATTTGTCGCAGAATTTGTCGTCTCGGATGAGAGAATATCGATCGAGTTTTTAAATTGCGAGCGCTCGGACCGACAGAAATAGTTTCGGACGTCTCTGCGGGCGTCGCGAAAAGCCGGCTCTTCGGGCGCGCGGGGGCAATCGAGACGGCGCTCCAGACGGACACGGAGCGCCTTCTCCCGGCGACTCTCGGAGCGGAGATCGTCCGCGGGCGGAAGCCGGCTTCGATCCGACGACGGAGCCGTCTCGGGTCGCAGCCCCGAGGGCGAGTGGCCATCGCCCTCCCTTTGTTCGGCGGGCGAGGGCGCGAGGGCGGCGCTCCGGGGTCGACGTCCGCGCGCCGCGGCGCCCTCCCTCGACCTTACCCCCCCCGGCCCCTCCGCGAGTCTCTCCCGTCGTCCCGTCTTCCCGGAATGACGTTTTTCAAATCGAGCTTCGTCAAAATCGACGCTCGCTCCGTTCCGGGAGAGTCCGTCTCTCTCTCCCGAACGAAGGCGAGTTTGCGAACGAAAAGGGAGAAAACTCCGAATCGATTCGGACCCGGGACCCGTCTTCCGTCGACTCGAAGGTCCGTCGCCCGTCGGCGCGTTCCGACCGAGCCTCCGACGGAAGACGGGTCCCGGCGCTCCCTCCGGCGGGCGCGCCCCGGGGGAGCGGAGGATCGCTCCGCCTGGACGATATGCAAAATTAAACGGGGCTATTTATACGAATCTAATATTTCACTCGCATCGCGCGACAGAAAGCGCCGCCGCCGAGGGCTCCCGTCGGAAAGTTTTGCGTTTTTATCGAAACTATTTTCTACGCCGCGATCAGTTGTCGTTTTTTCTTGCGCTCTGCGAAATCACAAAACGCGACGTTTCTTCGGCGAAGCCCGAACCCTCGGAGGGATCCCCCGCGCTTCGACGTTCTCCGTTTCGAAGGGCGCTTCGCCGACCTGCGGCGAAGGCGCTCCGTTTCGGTAGCGGTGCCTCGCCGCCCCGGACGATCGAAACGGAAGACTTCGAGCCGACGCTCGAGCGGCGCTCGCGTTATCTCGGCTCTTTAAAAAAATATATAATAAATAAACACCGCTAGGGCCGCCGGCGTTGCAATCGACCGATAAGTGCCCGCGTCGATCCGATTCCTCCGCAGAGGAGTCGCGCTAGCGTCGTCTCTTTCCTTGCGCGAACGGCGGACAGAACCAGCGGTCGTTCGGACCCCGCGCTCGGACGTCGGCTCTGCGCCGTCTCCTCCGAGAGCCTTCCTTCGAGCGAAGCGGGAGACGCGACCCGCGAGAGATCTGCGCCCGCGCAGGTCGCGGAGGAGCGCGCGCAGACCGAGACGTCCGAAGATCGCCCCGGAGACGAGACCGCAGCGAGGGAGAGGAAGAGGAAGGACTCGAAACTCATCGAGACTCTCTGTTCGCAGTGTTCTCGAAGGGCCAGTGCGAGACGGGGCGCTACCGCTTCCTGGCCAAGTCCGGCGGCTACGCCTGGGTCCTCACGCAGGCGACTCTCACGCTCGACAAGCACTCCAAACCGGTCAGCGTCGTGTGCGTCAACTACGTCATAAGGTAGGACCGTTCTCTCTCTTTTCGATAGTTTCGCGCGCGTTTCTTCCCATCGTTCTATCTGCGACGAAGCGCTCCCGAAGGTAAGTAGAGACATTCCATACTCTGTGATATATCTGCGATCGCTCTCCGCGAATCGAACGGGCCCCCCGCGAACGCGGTCGGGGCCGCGCGCTCTCCGCCCGCCTTTCGAAACGCTCCGGGCGCGCGCGCGTCGACGTCGCCCCGGAGGAGACTCCGGAGCGCTCGTCGACGTTGCCGAGTCGGGAAATGCGCTTGCACTCGGGCCCGTCGTCGCCGTCCCCGCCCCCGCCCCCGCCGCCGTCGCCGAGCGTCGGCCCCGCGCCCGCCGACTCCGACACTCGCCGCCGGACGAGCGCGCCGGCGACACGCGCTCCGTCCCCGCGTCGCGCCCGCTTGCATAACGCGCTCCTCGCTCAGCTGTTGCGTCGCTCCCTCGTCGCCGTCATGGTGAGCCGGCCGAGCTGTCTCCTCCCGCCGCGCGACGGGCGTCGCCGGAGTCGTCTCGCGATCTGCCCCCGGCGATATTTATGAATTCGTTCGTACGCGACGATCCCCGCGTTTCCGCCGAGCTCGAATCTCCCGCGCTTCCGTCTCGTCGGTCTTCCCCCCCTCCGCCCGCGCGACTCGACCGGAAGACTCTTCCGTCGGGCCTCGTCTCTCTCCCGCGGACCGCCGGGTCTCCGACGCCTCCTCTCCTTCCGCTCGTCGCGCGCCCTCCCCCCGCCCCGGGGGGCGGCGAACTTTCGCTCTCGTAAAAGTTAACGACGTCGAGACGCGTCTTCGCTTTCGCTCCGCAGACGGAGAGAGCGAGTCCCGCTCTCGCCCCCCGCCCCCGTCGGGATCGATTTTCTCGCGAGCCTCCGGCTCCCGGCCCTCACCGTCCGCTCTCCCTCTGTCCGCAGCGGCGTCGAGTGCAGAGATGAAGTCCTCTCCTGCAGCCAGGCGCGCGCCTTCGCCGAACTCCGGGGGCGCGAGGAGAAGCGCCGGGAGCAGCAGCGGCCGGCGCCCCTCCGGCCGGAGCCGGAGCCCGAGCGCGAGCCGCCGGCGACCGCGGGGAGGGCGCCGCCCGCGCTCCCGCCAGCGCTCCCGCCCCGCCCGCGTCCCGCCACCGCGAGACTCTTCGCGCCGAGGACCGAAGACATGAACAAGGGATTCCTCATGTTCTCGGACGAGGAGCCCGGCCTGACGAGTGAGTGGCGCCCCGGCCCGACCCCCGCGTCGGCCGCCGGGCGCCCTCTCACGCCCCGCTCGATTTGCAGTGCTCAAGGAGGAGCCGGAGGACCTGACGCACCTGGCGCCGACCGCCGGCGACGTCTGCATCCCCCTCGAGGACAACCCGTTCGACGCGTTCGACGAGTTCATCCTGAGCGACGGCTACCTCCTGCCGGACGCCTTCGACGGCCTCGGGCCCCCCGGCCCGGGCTCCTTCGCCTTCTACAGGGACGACGCGGACTCCTCGACGGACCCGGGCCGCTCGCCCGTCGCGCCCTCGCCGTCGGTCTCGAAGGTCGGTATCGGCGCCGGCCCGGCGGGCCCCCGCCCCCGGCGCCGGCGCCCGCCTGCATCGTCCGTTCGCTTTCAGAGTCCCGACGGCAGCGTCCCGTCGCTCCGCAGCCCGGGCTCGCCGCCGCCCGACGGGGGGTCGCCCCCCGCGCCGCCGCTCGCGGACCTCGGCTTCGAGGGCGAGGCGGCGGCGCCCGCCGAGGACGCCGACGCCGACGGGGCGCCCGCCCGCGTCATGTGGGGCGCGCTCCCGGACCACATCGCGCTGCACCGGCCGGCGAGGCCGAAGACTCGCCCGCGGGGCGCCCCGAGGGCGAGGGGCGCCGGAGCGGAGCCGCGGCCGGCGGAGGAGGAGGGTGAGTCTCGCGCGGGAGCCCCGCCGGAGTCCCGGCCGGGCCCCCGCTGACCGTCGCGATCTGTTTCAGGCCGACCGGGAGGAGCGAGGGCCGAGGACGGCGCCCGGGACGCGGAGCGCGGCAGCAAGCGCGCCGCGAGCCCCCCGACGGCCGGCGGGCCGAAGAGGCCGCGCCCCCGGAGGCCCGCCGCGGCCGCCCCGCCGCCCCCGCCGCCCGCAGGCAGCGTGCTGATGAACCTACTCGTGAGCGGCTGCGACGTGAGTGCGGGCTACATCTGCCTGGTGCAGAGCAGGCCCCGGCCCCGGCCCGCGAGGCCCTGAGGCCCCCCCCGCGGGCGCCGCGCGCGTGCATCATTCCATTGCGGCGAGCCTCCGCAGCTCGGGACCCCCGCGCTCCCCCTCTCGGCTTCGGACCGATCGGTCGCCGCCTTTTATCTCTTCGATGTGAACATTTTATCTCAGTAGTTAGACAATTGACTCGCGTAGATTCGACGTTGCTGTTTGTAGGATTTTTGAAAATTTTATATAAATTTTAACACACACACATATATATATACACTCGTCGCGCATTCAGAGGACTGATCGCGTATTTTTGGAGATTGACTTTCGTCCCGTCTGCCCGAATCGAAGATTCGCAGCCGATGTTGTAGAAGTAGTTGAAACGACCGAATTGTGACTTATGTGGACCGAATTTTCCATCCGAACCAGATTTTTAACGAAATTTTAACCCGACCTCCCCCCCAGTACAAAGGATGCGGGCGCGAAGGAGGGCGGCCTCCCCCGCGGGGGCCGCGCGGCCGCCCCTCCCTCCGTCGCCGCGCGCGTTCGAATATATTTATTTATTTTACTTTACGATACAAGAGAAGAGTACAAGAGTAGATTTTTTATACGATATTATAAAATAGTCTCATTTCACCTCCCCGACCGCCGACCCTCGGGCTTCCCGACTCCGAAGGTGCGGCCCTGGAGCGCTTCCGGTCTGCGGACGAGGACCGTCGACCCGCAGGGTGGACGTCGAGTTGGTATGAGCGCGTCAGACGATGTCTTCTGTTCGATGTTGTTGTTTCGATATTATTATTACTATATGTATATATTAATTTTATTGTAAAACGTTTTATCGATTATAGACAATTATTTAGTAATGTGTAAAAAAATATACCAATAAAAAGTGTCGAAACGAATGTGCGTTCGAATCTGTCCCGCCGAACCGACTCCCGAACTCCCCCGTCCCGCTCCCGCAGGCTCTCCGCCGGACTCCGCCCTCGGATCTCGCGACTCGAGGCGCGCGTCCGCCGTCGGATCGTCGGTCAAGGTTTGCGATCTTTCGACGCGCCGAGTTCCGACCTCGGAACGCGTGGAAATGCATTCCGCGTCTGTGCGTATCTGCGTCGTTTCAGACGGACGCTCGTTTCATTCGAGAATGTCGATTTTCATCCAGACGACGAAATCGATCGACCCTCCGGAGCGGACGACGATCGGGGAACGGATGCGACCCTCTCCCGTGGGGAAAATGGGGTTTTCTTTCGGGCCCGGAGACAGAGTTCGAAGGGCATTTCTGCGCTGCAATTTAGTTTTTACTTTCGAACGAAATCGTTTCGATCGATCGGGGCGACTGCGGTCGCGTTCATATTTTACGAGCTCGAGTGAGAAACGTGTGAAACGCGATGCACCGTCGTTTTCTGCGTTCTATCGATCCTTTCGAGTGACGTTTGACTCGACTGCAATATGATTAATGCACCGCAGACGGGCGCCGGCTTTTGAAAATTGCCCCGAGCTGCTTAAATATGAACGACGGAGTCCGCCCGGACGAAAGTATCCGGCGCGCTTTCGGAGGATCGAAATCGAGAAGGGCCCTCGATGTAACCGAATACGGACGCAAGACGCGACTGCACTCTCGATGCATACGCGCTTTGTTTGCGCGAGATTGTGCGGAAAAAATGAAGATCGAGCGAGGCCGGGGCGATGCACACTTCATTCATTAATTGAAGTAACATATAGTCACTTTAGAGCCGCGGCCTCCTTTCTGCGTCGCTCTCGTTTCGTGCCAGCGGGCTCGTAAATTAAAATTACGCTAAGAATTGATAGCGCATCGGACGACGGACGATATTTCGTAACGAGCGCACTCGACAGATATTCATTCAATCTATGATTGTCGATCGGATTCGGCGTCGACTCGACGACGCGTCGACTATCCTCGATGCGTTCCTTCTATATATAGCCATAGTGGATGATTGCATCGAATCAAACCGAATTATGTAACTGACAAAGTTTAGCGCTCGATAATGTGAGATTTTGCATGTCCCCAGATGCAGCGTGCAATGATCACTTTCGATTTTTTATTTGCCGCGTGTTTGCAATTATTTTGCGCCAAACGCTCGTGATAAATTTGATTTGGCCTGATGCCACTTTACGAGAATTCACTTTGTTATATTCTTTCAAATCTATTCTTGATGCTGTACAATTTCGGGGGCGTCAGTTAAAATCATTGGATAATCGTAGCGCAGGACGAATCGAGATCGAGTGTGGACATATTCCCCTTTACTATGAAGCTTAAAATAGAGCGCGTTCGCGGTTTTGCACAAAAAGATTATACAATCCGCGTGCACACGACGCTCGCAGAATGCAGTCGGACGCTCCCGTTCCTCGCTCCTGTTCCCGCTCCCGATCCCGGTTCCGAGAGAGTTCGGACGGCAGATATTCGCGCATCGTCGGTATTTCCGTATTCGAATGGCCCCCTGCGATCCGATGCACGCTCGTACGCGCCCGCGCCCGCGTTTGCGACTCCCGAGTTGTCTCAGTGCGCTAAGATGAACCCTTTCAATTTGCAGATAAAACCTGAAGACGGCCACTCCCTGTCGAAGTTGGAACCGAAAGGCCTGGACATATATCAGAACCTTTCCGATGTGCAGTTTTCCGGCCAGTTCGCGTTGCCGCCGATGAACCCGAACTCCGAGAAGTACGGGAAGAGCTCCGTCCGCGTCCGCGACGGGAAGCCGCCGGGGGGGCGCGCCTTCGTCTCCCCGTATACGAACGTCCTGCAGAACGAGTCGGATCCCATCCTGACCGTCATCCTCTCGCAGAGCGCGGACAAGATGCTGCCCGTCGACGTCGGTCTGAGGAAATCGTCGTCGTCGCTGATCCTCGACCCCGACAGCAGCCTCTTCGAGGAGATATCTCCGGACGCGTGGAGCATAGGCGAAGATCTGCTCCGCGGGTCCGACCTCCTGGAAGAGTTCGACGCGCCCATTTGATCGCTGTTCGGAGACCTTCTCTAAAGGTTCTATGCGCGTATTTGCATTAAGAGTACAATGAAAATAATCAGATGTAGATTAACGTGCATAACGAAACAGATCATTATCCAAATATTCAAAACGACTGTGAAAATCTAGCCAAGTTTGAAACGCGTAAAGACCACCAACACGATAGATATGAAAATATATTGTTGTAGATATATAAATATATAATTTTGTATTCAACGGATAATGATTCAACGCTGCCAATCTCTTTGAGCATTTTTTTAATAACGTACAAAAAATTGTGGATTCAGATCTGACAAGAGGGACGTTTTAGTATTGATTTGAAAAAAGTGCAGTGATTGGCAATTTTTGAATGATTTAAATTAAGTTCGCCAAAATCTTTGGTAAAATACTCATGATGTAGATTTATAAATAACATTATCGAATTTCTTCTTCATAGAGACTCATTGTCGTCGACGAGTTGCCGTTTCGTCATTTTCAAATCATCGGCGGCGACCGCGATGTGAAATTATTTTTCTGCGATTCTCGCCGCATGCGTATCATTGCATCGCTGAAACGCTTCAGACGCGTTCAAATTCTTCAAAACTGCAGATATTTTCAGAGAGCGGTCGCAGCCGCAGCGCATTGAGAATGTATTTCATTGAAGGAATATTAGTCAATTTGTATGTTAAATCTAATTCATTTCAGATATGTAATTTACTCTTTTGTTTAATTAAGGATTCATACATTCATGTAATCGTAAATGTATATCGAACACGTGACATTCCCAACGTACGGTAGTCTATTGAAGAGAAATAAATGTTGTCAAGTCTGCAACGTTACCGATCCACTGTTACAAAAATATCGATGCTATATAAAAATATAATAAATAATACAAATCTTATGGGCCTTAAAATTTCAAAGTAACGCATATACAAACGTAAATATTTTTTTTATTGTATGAAATAATTCTTTGAACAAATAATAATTTATTTTTACAGATTTTATAAATTAGTGTTAATTTGTGCAAGTTTACAGTTGGTCGATTGGATCATCGCCACTCGATTGCATCTTTATTTTTAAGAATAATATAGTCTTAGATTTTAAGCATTTATTTACATTCAGTAAATGTTTCTAAATCTGTAATAAATACTAGATTATTTGGTACGTTTGAGTTATATCGTTATATATATATATATACTATGTAGACTTTTATAAATACATTTTCTAAATAATAAAAATATTTTTGCAACTGATATAAATCTAACATAATTCTATGGATAAGGAAGTTGTCTTTTTATGAAATCGTGTAATTTTCTTCTTTAGTAAAACGAATTTTTCAAAAATGTCTGTCGTCGGTCAGCCTAGTGTTGTATTTGAACTGACGCGTGTATACGATGAAAATCTTAAAACGGACAACAGATTAATTTTACCTGCGATCTAATTTTGTGTATTTTTATGAGTTTATTTTGAAGGAAAGTCCAATGATATTTTATTCGTTTAATGTTTTCTATTTCGCATAAATGAAGTTTAAATCTCAATTTCGGATAATACGTAGATTTAGAAGTATTAGTTGTCATATCAAGGTTTACAAATTAAATGTATCATAAACTCGTTTGAAGTTAGACGTTGTCTTAGTTTCCTTTGGAGGTTTGCTCCCATTTCAAGCTCTCGAGATAGTAACTCGCTGCTGAAATCGACGATGGAAGTCTACCGATGGAGCAAATTAGCACTATTTATCCACTGCACGCGATGAATGTTTCCCATGTCGGATTCATGCCCGTCTAATGAAGCTTGAAATTGACAAAACATGCCTACTAATGGCTTAAATTTGTTGTTTATTTTCGAAAAAGTCATTCATGGCAGCCACTATCGTAGTACTTTTAGCCGTAATTACGGTACAGTTCTCATATTTTGCCATCTTCAAATGTTTTATTATTTACTGATAAGCATTCTTGAATGAAGTTACAATATTTGCGTTTCCTACTCTCTATATCACTATTTCAATTAATTTATTGCCCTCTTATATTTAGAGATTTAGTTGCAAATTAAGAGGTGAAAAATCTACTTGTTTCATACACTCTGTAAACCAATTATTGATTGAAAAAAACTCATTAATCTCCTTGAAATTTATTACTAAATACTATATTTTTCCTTTTATTTCGAGCCTTTCAAACTGTATTTTGATAATTTGTTTATATATCTTATTTAAAAGAGCCAAATATTTATAATATTATGTATTTATCACTACAGATTTAATGAAGTTTGTATTTGCATAGATTTTAAAAATAATTGCGTTAACAGAATTGTATTTACCGTATTCACCTGAATATAATACTGGGCTTATATATATATTTAAAAGCCCACATATAAATATGTGAGGGTCGCCTTATAATCAGAGCCTCAAACAAAGCGAATATTCTAATCATATCATTACACCCACTGGAATTTTTTAAAAAAAAACCACCATTGTACGCGAGTGGATTCTGCAAGTCGGAGGCTTATTGCCGAGCCGGTGCAGTGTTCGTCTCTTGATCTCCGGCGAACAAGAAAATATATTTTTATATTTGATTTGTTAATAATGAGTACGTTCACTGCCATCTTATACCAAAATGACAACTACTATATTGTATGTTTTGCGATTAGGTCTAAATATTTTTACGTAGATCGAAAACATAATTTTCATTTAATTGTTGAATAATTCATAGGTTACCTAGACAGAATATTTTTTGAATGAATTCTATGTTAAGTACTTGAAATATATATTATTATTGTATTTTGATAGTTTTTGTCTTGCATTTTATATTATTATATTCATAAATATCATCCATTTATTGAAAAATGAATATTGCCAAAATCAAAGTTATTCATAATGTTTATGTATGCACAATTAGTTTATTTCTTTACGATGTTTGAAACAATGAATCGACGTCTTCTACTGAATGCGTTTAGTAGAAAACGGTTTTCTAATGTATAAAAGAGCAACATTCAATCATATTAAAGTACATACGTGTATCTATGTAAATGTCATAAATTTTCCTTTAAATGTAAAAGTTAATATAGCAGAATATCTATGATATTAAGCTTTACAAATTTTAATGTACATCTTTTATGTATATATATATACCTGAGTGTATATATATGGACTTATGTGTTAATTATATTAAATAAATTGGGTGAAGAGAATTTAGTCTTTATCATTTATAACACATTATATTCAGTGAATTTAATACATTTTACATAAATATTAATTACACTATGCGCATTTGTACTGATTCTATTAGCTATTTTTGTTAGTAGGTTTATTTAACATCGTAAAATGTGTGCAATTTTGTTTTAACGTACTTTTTATCATTACAACTGCATTGAACGGCTTCGTAAATCGGTAAAATTATTATTTGACGTGAGAATATCACGGTAAAATATGTTGGAATACAAAAAATAAAATTATATCGGTTCGAGATAATCTTGTTTTCTCTGTAATATATATCAATTGAGAATCGCAAATGTAAAATTCAATTTATGACCCAACGTCGTAACGTTTTAACCTTTGACTGATCCGCATCACAAGTTCATGATTAGACTCTGCAGCAATACAAATAATAAATCGTTTTGCAAAATGAAATAACGGTTGTTGTTATTAATGCCGCATAATTTATTGAAATATTTATTTAATTTTCATTTGGCATTGATCAAAATATCTGTTACCGGTCTTCGCGCTTATATCGTGTCCACGCGTTTAGCAAAAGTAAAACTTTTTTTTAAGAGTTTATCAATTTAACATGATATTTGCTTTTTTATATCACTAAAATAACATTGATAATAATACCATTTGATTGACTGATGTTTTGACACGTATTAGACGATAGATCAATAGATTTGAATCAGTTTTAGTCTATTTATTTGACAAGTTCAATCAATTAATATATATTTATTAGACTTTAAATTTTGCGCTCAAGAACAAAAACTAAAGATCCATAATTCAAATAATGAAATTACATCCATTTATTAATGTTTTAGTGTGACCTCGTTATTACCATAATAGTTAATTCACTCCAGTTGAATTTGAATCAACAGTAGGAGGTATTATTACCCCACTCGAGTCAATTACATGCCGTTTTGCTAAAAGAAAGACGCGTAATATAATCAAGGATTAAAAGTACCGGTCAATTACATAGTGTTTGGGTTCATATTGCTTTGTAATTTTCAAAATTTCGACATTCTGGTCATGTAATTCAATCGTACGGATTATTATATCGGACATTATAAAATCATCGCAATCTACCCATACGCATGATATCTTCAAGACAGCTCAAGCACGCGCAAGAGGATTAAAACATAAGTCTATTTAAAGAGCAAATTTATACTATTATCAATCAAACGCACTAATAAATATACTCGAAGAAACCGAATGTATGTACAAACTTAATATGTTAAATTAATAGAAGATAGTATCGATATATACTAAAACTTTTATCAGTTTAGATATAATCTATTAAAGCATAGACACTCATAAATCTTTTCATCTCTATCTGGAACCAAACTCATACATTGAACCTTTTTTATTTATATATTTTATTTTATTTATGATAAATTAATAGGTATTTTTAAAAAGGCTCTATTTTAAAAACAATAAGGTAATTGCTTGTAAAACACAGTTTTGGATTAATTTTTATTTTCGTTGTAACGCTGAAAAATGAGTTATATTACGCATATATTGAAAAGTCAACATAATCAGCAAGTCCTACAATAAGATTTTATATAAGGTAATTGTTTCATTTAAAAAATCTGATTTAATCAATGGATCCAATCATTTTATTTACCGAATGTCGAAAATAATGTACCCAATTACACTTATACAGATTCGATTCGTACCAACGTTAGTATGGATTCAGACTTCCGTACATTTATTATGCAATATTACCGAAATGAAGACTTTGAAAGTTCATCTCTTCAGTGTTGAAAATCATAAATCGAGCATTTCTATGGAATTAATACAAATTTACAAAATATTTGCAGCTAGGGTGATTTCACATTTGTGGGAATGAATGTTTATGTTAATATGCCAGACTGAGTGTTACTAGCATCGTTCCATTGCATTCAATTTATTATACTCTTTGAAAGTTGTACAATTTTTTTTATTCAAATGTATATAAATAGCCTAATAATTGGGTGATAAATTTCGACTGGTTGTTATGTATTCAAATTTTGGATTAAATTAAAATCAAAGCGAAAACATTGCTTTCACTGAAAAACCATCGATTATAAACATACTCCAACAAACATATAAAACCGGTGCCAGAAGCGGGATTCGCTGCTGAACAACAGAGAAATTTACAAAACTTAAAATTGGTGTCAGAAGTGGGATTCGCTGCTGAACGCCGCATACTGTTCGCCAACTCAAATGTCTGATTTTTTCTAATGAAAAATGTTCGGTATTATGCTATTCAAAAGTATAATGGTTCTAGCTACATAATAAAAATAACGAAGCGAACAGCAGTTTTCCTGGAAATGTTTAAGAATGTGAAGATTTTGTTTTGAGAGATATCTGGAATCGAGTGCCGAAAGTTGATTAAATTTTCCAAAATCTCTGAGTATTGTCGGATATTATCTCTTTGCGGTCCTATGTCGAGTGTGACTCGACATCGATTCTAATCCAGTGCATCCTATGTCGAGTCTGACTCGACATTTTTTTTTTCACCTTTTTACCTACTAGAGATACAAAGGAAAGGGGTTGTTGCAGGGGTAAAATCCCAAACACAGGCAGTGACTTGACGCGCGCTCTCGTAAACATCTCCGATTTTTTTTTCGTAATCATAGTATTCGTTATATTTTTGTGTAAAACTAACGGATATAAAAAATGTCAAAAATAAAAAAAAGTCAAATAAATGAGTTTAAAAGCTGTGACGACAGTGATTATATGCATGAACTGGACATTGAATTGCAAGAGAATGATTATAGTGTGGTTTAAACAACCAATAGCTAACATATAACATCGATTCCAGACCATCAAATCCCGCCTTCATCTTAGATTCTGATTCAGATGAAAAAAATCGTGTTCCTGTTCGAGCACCATGAACCTTCAGGGGAAACAGCAGCAGCGATGAATCAGATTTCCGATCAAATACATCTCCCCCAATTGTCGATACTACACCATTTGTTACCACGAGAAGAAACAAAGAAGTGCAGAAACCTAATGTAATAGTAAATTACTCCAAGCACATGGGGGGTGTAGATGTAGTGGATCAGTACGTTTCATCCGGAAAACTCTGAAATGGCGGAGAAAACTGTTTTTCTGAGGTTTTGAGGTATCCATAATCAATGTCTACATTTTGCACAAAAATTTGCCATAAAAGAAGGAGAGAAGCCGATGAAACACAAAACATTTCGTACGGAATTATTATTGAGCCTCATGGGTGATTTTAGAGACCCAAATAAAAAACCAGGATGAGTATCCACTACGGACAAGGAGCAACGACTAGAAAATAAGCCCCATTTCATTTATGTCAGTCCGGAGGGGAATCATAAAGATTGTCTGGTAAGGGTCTGAAACTCTTGCACGCAAGCAGGTTTCTTCAGCAATTCGTCAAGAAACAAAACATCTACAATTGGTTAAAGGGCAAACTTATCAATAATTTAAAACAGCAAGCGTTTATAAGAAAGCAAGAACCTGATTAGATCGTGATCTGTCCTGCAGCTAAATAGTAAAAGTGCCCAATTGTATAAGTAGATGCTCTCATTCCGCGGATACATCGTTTTTCTACAGATCATGGATATTCCGAAACATTTCAGCGATTTTTCTCGAAAACAGCTATGTTTTTATAGTGTAAGATATTTAGTGAAAAAAATTGGATGCTAGTCTTCAATAAGAATCACGTTTGCGTGCGTGCAACACGTCTATTAGTAATCTTGACGCTATCATTTGTGCCATAGGTTACCATAATAAACAATAAGATAAGATTTATAAAACACAATATTTTCTAATGTAATCTAAAAATTTCAAATTAAAATATTGACAATTAACTAAACCATGACGTCTTATATTAGATTGAACGGATCTATATATACAGGAAGTTTTGTACATGGACCGACAAAATTCATAACTTTTTAATCTGTGGTCGTAATAGTACGAAATAACTGTTTTTGCATTTTAAAATTTATTTTTGATATATTAAAAAAATCATTATTTTATGCAATTATAAAATGAGCAAGTGAATGAGAAATGTAAACTTGTGAAATTCTTTAAACAAAAAACTAACAACTATTTTGAACTTAGTTTAGTTTCAAAAAGTTTTCTAGATTATACCCTTTTCAACAATATGCTACATGTTATAAAAATCATTCAATAAGTCGTTAAATTTAAAGATGTACCAATTTGTCAGATTTAGGATTAAGAAAATTCTTTTTAATGCTATTGATGCTTTTATTAAATTTATTTACTAAATTTGTTCAAATTGGATACCTCTATCCCCAGTCCCCAGACAAAGAAATCTAGTGGTGTCAGATCTGGAGACCGTGTGAGCCACGGAATAGGACACGTCCCCTGGCAAAGAAATCCAGTGGTGTCAGGTCTGGCGACCGTGCGAGAGATTTTGCAAGCTCAGAAATAGTTTTTTAAAACCAATTGTATAAAATAATGATTTATTTAGACCAAAAATACAGTTTTTCGTGCTTTAACGACCATATATTAATAAGTTATGACGATTTAAAGGTGAAATTCTGGGTATTTTTTCAAAATGTTGAAAAAAATATCTACTTCGACAATCCTGACACTTAAAACATAAAATTTGTATGTAAAATATAGCAAAAGACCCCCTAACCCCCCAAAAAAATGTGGGTCCATATGCAAAACATCCCGAGGCATATGCTTAACCGAGGCCGTACGAGCTGTCAAGACGAACAGCGCAGTGGTCGACCAAATGGTATTGGATGACCGTCAAATGTAAGTACGCGGGCTAGCAGATATGGTGGGCCTTTCAAAAAATGCTGTTCATAACATTTTGACTGAAAATTTGGATACGAGAAAGCTGTGCGCAAGACGGGTGCCGCGTTTGTTCATAATGGAACAAAAATAGCATTATGATGATGTTTGGCGATGTTTCACAGCAATAAAGGCGATTTTTTACATCAATTCAGGATGAAACATGGGTCCATCACTTCACATTAATGTTGATTCGTGTAAAATAAAAAATATAAATCATGTGCATTTTCTGACTGGGTCGTTATTCTGCGTTTTGCGCCTTAAGTTCAATTGCGCCCGTGGCAGGCGCCTGCTTTGCTATTCCCTTGTTACTGCCCTGGTAAATTTATTGTTACAGATGTGTAGAATTTTTAAAAATAGTTATAAGCGATATATTTTTTTTAAATTTGTACATTGAATTCTTTGTAAAGAAAATTAATCAAATAAGATTTTAAATATTAAATATTGAATGATAAGTATTGAGGTAAATAAATGAAATATGTGTATGCTAGTTGACTTTGTTACGTTTGTTCAAATAATAATAACTTACTTGCGATGTAAAAAAATAAAATGAAGCTAATATTTTAGGTAAATATGTATTATATTTTTAAGTTCAACAAATCTTAAAAATGGATTATATAAATGTATTAATTTAATTTTTATTTTGTTCTTTAACTGTTTTAATGTTATATTAAACTATTACGATTTTTTAAAAATGATATTTACAAATTTGACGAATGAAAAAAGTGTAATAATTCTTCAAAGGTCATGGTCTGTTGGAAAGTTGCCAGGGCCAAAATAATAGGTCAATTACCAACGTGAGAAACTTGCGCGATGGCAGTAATTTGATTAAAGTCAGTCCGACTTTATCGGGGGCCGGTGGGGACGTCAGGTGTGGCCGTTGACGATGTTGACGTAATTTGAAGAACTTGTCAACTCTTAATCAGTTCTAGTGCCTTAATAGCCGTCACCATGACGTCCACTCAAAACGAAATAAATAAACAATCTAGGAGTAACATTCTCGGAAAGCGCAAAAAAGTGAGGGAAAAGCGAGCAGACTTTTTGCAAAATTGGATTGAAAAATCAACTCAGCATACTTTAGGAGCGATTCCCGACGCTGATATCTTTGACATGTATCCTTCTCATGTGCCCGCCAGCTATTTTCCCGCTCATACGCTCTATGGACCGAGACTCTTCGCCACAACATCTGATCCGAGCGTCTGTCGGTATTCAAATCCGTTTACTTTTCCCAATGAGCCTCTATCTCTTCCTGTCTACACATCACCATATTTACCTGTTCCACCTTACTCTAATTCTGTCGAGTATGGCGCTCAAAACAATGCCAGACATCTAAAACAGAATAACAACAAAAACATGAAGTATCAAAACAGGCAACGGAAGAACCGTACGAACCGAAAGACAACTTGCCTAGGAATTGAAAATGAATTTTCTAAAATGCACAACGGTATCAGTTCCACTTCTAATAGTCAAGACGTGAGGAGTGGCACATCATCGGCAATAGGCATCAATAACGATTTTACAAGTTTGCCACCAGTTGTTGATCTTATCAAAGAAAACAATCTCAGTGTCGATAGCGTCGAAGATGATAAATCCGGAAATCAACGCAGATTCAGTGATCCGGGCATCGCTCAAAATCCAGCTTTCGAAGCCCCATTAGAAGAATCCGGCGATGAGACAGATTCGGAATCGAGCTCCATTTTCTACGCGGATCACCCAAATAATAGACTGATAATGTGCCTTGTAGATCATATAAATTCACTAAAGGAATGTAATATTAAACTCCATAAAGAGCTTCGTGAAACGAAAGGTAATACATTTTCAATTATATATCCATATTGATTTGATACGCGAATTCGTTATAATTTAATCGTAATGTAATTTCAGGAGAGTTAGAATCTTTAAAGCAACAATTTCCTCTTTGGCGTGGAGACTCTGCGTCGAGTGTCGGACAGCCCGGTCTTAATGCTTTGGGTCAGCAATCCGCAGGCGCCTGCGGGATCATCCGCTATGTACGCAGCCTGGAATGCTGGCCGATATCGTCAGAGAGATACGAGACGCGGCAAGAATGCGAGAAGAGGCTCTGTATAACAAAGTTCGGTCTATGATCGACGAGAAAACTTATAATAAGGTGATTTAACTTTTTCAAATTATTAATATTTTGATATTTTAAATGACATTTGTTCATTATGTTAATACAAATAATGCGTGTTTGATAATACAAGAATTTAAATAATTGATTAATACATTTTCCTTAAGAAATTGCTTTCAAATATTTTATTTAAAAATAAATTACGATGAAAATATGGTGTTATCTTAAAATTGCCGAGATAATTAGTATAATTTTACATTTGAAAGAAAAATGTCACGACTATCAATGTTTGAATAATTTCTTATCATGTTTGCGAGGCTATGGAGTGAAAGAAATTCGCATTAACAAATATTTTCTGCCTTATCATTAGTTTTGATCTTCATGAAAGGTGCTTAATTTCCATTTTATAATTAGTTTGTTATTTACTATGTTGAGAAATTTTACTATTGCAAAATTTGGTTTGGATAACCTGTTTACTTTAACCACAATGTGTACACATTTGTCACTATGTATTCAATTTGTACGTGTTCTCATACTGCTTATAATGCAAATGCTTGATATACGCATAAAAAAGCATGTTATTGAACGTTATTTGGGCTAATTTATTGTTATAAATTAGCCTTATAAGTATTTTTTACTCAAATGTAAAATTGGATCGGCACTAAATATTTGAATCATTTTCATATATTTAGAAACAAGCTAGTTTTATCTAGTCTATGCATATGTAGGATAATAGAAACTATAGTATTGTTATTTAATTTACCATACTTCCTGACCTTGCATTTGGCATACATCTAATTTTAACTACTGTAGCTATAGTAGCGTAAAAACCCGTTTATTTTTTATTTATCTTTATAAAACACGTTTCGCTACAAACGTCACCGTTCAGAGTTTAAGTAAGATGAAAGTTGTGGACCGTTAATAGATCCAGATATTCTAATTAATACTTTGTCATTATTTTTTTACATTACACCTGCCGATGAAAGTCTTACTTATAAATAGCTCGCATATTTCTGCAAAAAATAATTAAATTTAAGCACTATATTTAGGTATATGAATATTATTCTTCTATGCATGTATTTATTATTTGTATTTTGTCAATTTTAGGCCAACTGTAATGTAAGCCAAGACAAGAATTTTTCAGACTGGAGAAATGTAGATCAATTTAGGGTGAGTTTTTTTTTTAAATCTTGTATTTTCATTTTAACCAATTGTTTGTAGAACATCATGAGCGTTTGCGATATATTAAATGCAGTGAATGCGTTAAATAAACCCAAGGAGAGTCCATTAGGTGGATATTGTAAAATCTAAATTTTGTTAGGTTTGGTAATAGTCCGTTTAGGCTCGATTTGCACTATGATGCCGCTAACGGTTCGATCTCACTCCGGTCTCGGTCCGATCAAAACTCGCTGTGTCTAGACTAGTTTCACAATCAGTCTGTCTTGATGGTCGACGTAGGACGTTTTTTTAAAATAACCAGATAAATTTGAGTCGCCAAAAAGTGGCATTTAATTTTTCAGTTGAAGAATTAGCGATAATAGTTATTATTTTGAATGAGCAGGATACAAATAAAAAAAATTACAACGTAAAATGTTACAGCGTTACATAGTAGTATTTCATGTGGAAATCTTCTAATATATATAAATGAATTGGGTTTTGTTCGTTTGAAATGCGCTGCCATACCGTTCATCGGATTCCGATAATACGTCGTCCACTTATTGCTAAGGATTCCGCGAGTAACATAGGCATAGTCTAATATATGGAAATCAATGTTTGTTTGTCCGTATTTAATGCGCTACCATACCATTCATTCGATTGCGATAAAGCTTTGCCAATTTATTGTTTGCACTTTCTCAAATAATATTACTACTTTTTACTTTATATGTAAAATATTTTTTAAAAGTGCCAAATAGCCAATTATTCATTTTAAAATTTTCGCCAATTTTACCATACACACTTTTTTTTTAGAAAAAATGCTTATATTTATAAAACCAAAAAATTAATGGCTGAGAGTTGAAAAATAAAACGGTTCAATCTGTAGTTCTGGTCCTTGCATATTCTCTGAAAGTTCCTAAGCATAAGTACTTATTTTTTGAAATCTGGTTTATAGTATAGGAATCCTTTCATAATTTTACGCAAGAAATTGTCAATCATACTGTTTAATGATTAGAGTATTGCCTATGTTCTAATACAGGGATTTTTTAACCTTATTGTGGTGATAGGCGCACTTGAGATTTAGGAGAAGATGGACTATATAATAATATTTGTTTTATAAATAATATTTTCACCAATCACTTTTTCTATCCTTGGAAAATGTCCAAGAGATTTTTTTCGAAAATTTATTTATCCAAAACTTCAGCTTTGAATTTTCTCATAGAACTAATCATTTCTGCTATATCTTTATTTTTTACCTGATCGAGATTTAAATTGTTTAATTTTTCACAAATATCAGTCAAGAACGCCAAGTAAATCTATATAAACTGCTTGGAATTTTGGTGAATCCAATTATGGTTATCTAATCGTTCGAATGTTTGACCTTTTAAAATGAAAAATCTTTTAATCGCGCAACGTTAGGAACCTCCAGTCTAACAATCTAAAGAAAATATTTTATATCTTTATCTTATTTATTTATTTATTTATAATTAAATAAATAAATTTAAAAAAATATATATATATCTTTATCTTTGAAGTCTTCCAATATCATATGGTCTCTTTAAAAATTATCTCCTATGAGAAATGCACGACGGCTAATCATATTTCTATGCTGTTTATCAAGATTGAAAGTCTTCATTTGTTTAACTCCTTCAGGCTCTTTGTAAATTATCTACAATGTAAAAACAGTCATGTTATATTAGCATTGTTGATAAATAAAAAAAACTCACATGGAAACAAGTTTTGCAAGTATAATGGGTTCTCTAAGACTGGATTTGAATTGTTTGCTAAATAAACACAAACAGAGAGCATATTGTTGCGACGATGCATGATTTTATAAATGTGTATAATTTTGTAATTTCAAGGATTTTATTTTAATTATAATTTGAGGTACAAATTTTTATGGACCATTGCTATTGAAGATTAGGATTATTATGATTTTTGCTCTGGATTTGATCACCATTTGCTCATTTTCTATGATCCAAACATATCTCACGTCATTTAAATATTTGATTGTATGATAATAAATGATTAACTTTCTTATTAGAGCTATTGTTTGCATTCAGATAAAATTTAATTGCACAACGTCATCTTATGATATATTTGTTCATTTTTTCAATGAAGAAATTTAACATACATTTATAATATTTAATTACTTAGTGCACTATTAATGTGGTTTATCTACCAAATTAAAAATATGGATCAGACGTCAATGCCGATACTTTTCTTGTGTTGTCATTTTTACTAATACAAAATTTGGTGTGTTAATCATAAATATAGACTCATACATACTATACAATTGACACAGCAGTAAACATATACATTTTTAATTATTGTTAGAGATGTTGTGTTCATTTTTTTATTAATAAGGGCTGAAAACTAGTTGAAATTAGTTTATATTACTTTTATTGATTCCACATAGATGTCTCTCTTTATTTATTTTAAGGTTTTGTAATAGGATATATTTTTCCCCTCATAGATGTCACTGTATTTATATTCTCATATTCGATAAGCTTTCATTTTAATTTACACTGTTTTAACACTTTTTTTGCTGTTTCAGAATTGATAAAAATCCTGATTTAAATTTTTCAATAGATTTTTTTTAAGGCGAAGAAATCTCGTTACATTCAGTCATTCACGATTAAAGCCTTATATTTAAAAATGAGACGGTCTATCGTCGGAAGAGTTAAACATTTTATAATATAAGAATGTATCAATCTATTTCTTTGCTTGACTACCCCAACATTCGCTAACTTTGACATAAATTAACCTAGGACAGACTGAATATACAAATTCATGAACACAAATATTAAGTATACTGAGTGCTGGTGGGTTTGGGAAGGGAGGGGGTTGCCAGACTATTACCAGCTTGTTAAGATAGTACTAGACTGGTTCAAACTTGTTGGAACTAACCAGAAAATGATGTCAATTTTAAAAAATTGGAAAAAAATATTTTTAATACTTCCTTATAGGCCAGACATATTATTTTACTCATTTATAGAATATTTAAAAAATACTTATATAGTATTATTTAATTATGTTGAATTTTCACTAGATTTCAAACCCCTCCCCTCCCAAACCCAACAGTACTCAGTCGCCAGACTGTCATAATGATAATCCGGAAACACGTCAGAACACAACTATTAAATTATTCACATGTGTTAAATGACTTTCAATGTATACTGCCAGCTCTTGTTATATTCCATAATGTTTACGAACTAGTACGAAATTACTTTGATGATTAAAAGACAGCGCATTAAATCTGCATGCATATTTTTTCGTAGGTTTAATTGTCCCCAACATCATTCCTTGAAAATGTAGTCAGTTATTGAGTTTTATTATTTTTTTGAAATTCAATTCGTAATATCCAGACGAAGGAATCCAATCCCGAACCAAAATTTCGATCCTGGGATTCCGGGATTGCATTAGATCATCCCGGGATTAGGATATTCGATAGTAAAATTCCTTTCTGCTGAGACACACACTAAAACTCGCAAAATTCCCGATTTTCCGACAAATTATTTATTTATGTCACTGCAGATGAATACTTATATGCTATAATACTTTGATGTGATTCGTTATTATATTACGCAGAAATACAAAAATTCTGAACCCCGTATCTATTATATTTCATATCGATATTCCCATTATTAGAGTCGAGGTGTAGTAAATACATCACCGGTGGGAAAAGGTTAATATAACAATTTGAAAAACATATATGTATACATGAGATGCACTTAAGCGTCACGTATGTCTTCACCCTACCCCGGCAACGCCCTAGCGAGGAAAGGGGGGACTGGACTCCTTGTACTCCAGAAAGCCCTTTCCAGTAGAGTCAAAAAGGTCGTCTAGAGTAGTTTTCCCACCATCTCCCTATGAAAACTACTCAGTCTTTACAAACCCCCCAAACTCCTTATCGAGACGTTCGCGAAAGTGTCCGTCAATACGTTCACTCAGGATACCCGTTAGGTGAGCGTTCAAAATAAAACTCGGTGGTAATGCTACCTTCAATATCGAGCGAATGAGGAGGTGAATGTATGATTCAGACGAAATGGATGTAACCCCTTCCTATGAATGGATATTGAAGAGGCCCATAGTTCTGTAGTGGACTGTCAGTGGCTGCACTATGATGATGATGATGATATGTATACATAGATGAAACAGTTACTGTCCCCATCGTAAGCTTGCCAATTAGTAGTTACGCCACTGTTTTCAAGCGTCCAGATTTCGGTAGAAATATCTCGATTTAGTAACCTTCATCGTGCTGGTGAGGTGTACGATTTTTGTTAGATAAAAATTTCAATCCCGATTTCCCGATCCCCCGGTATTCATGAGCACCTAAAATTGCTCGAGATCTCGGGATTGGATTCCCCCATCCAGACATACAATTATTTAGTTAACTTTGAAATATAAATTGATTAATAGTGATTCTCTGTTCCCGCAAGCAATGTGTTAACAAGCATGTGAGGTCTTGCTTTAGCGTTCATTTAAAAATACATATATATCTTAATAATTGATATTATTGATATTTAATAATTTTATTGTCTATATTAGGAGAGTTAAAATAACTTGATATCGAATATGTATTAGTATTATCTATGCTTATTTTAAATTCACTTATGATATTGGTGGACCGCTCTCTATAATTTTAAAAAAGTCGGTCGTAGTGATCAGATGTTTGGCTGTCTCTGATCTAAATCGTAATCCAGCTGTCGTAATCCTGATGTTAATAAGAACAAGATTTTGTAATTTATTGTAAATGCCTTGATTTATCGTTTTATACATCTTCGACGATATTCATATTAAATATAATTGGAACTCTATTAAAATATACGCATGATCTTTAAAACTATTGTTTATCATCAGCCGATGTGTTAAACCGTAACATTGTATCCCAAGTCGTAATTTTGTTGGTTTAATAAGTGCTAATTGATATATTTACGAGGGAAATGCATTTATAATAGTCGTTACAAGTGTTTGTCTTGGGGTCTCAATTTAACACCATCAAATAATCATTCATGTCCGACAATTGCTATTTCCAGATCGTGGCTTATGAAAATATTTAGATTTGTAATGAAGGATGAGAAGCCTCCGAGTCTTGTTTTCGCTTGACCAACACAAATGTTGATTGTGTCCCTCTTCACCCCCTTTTTGCCATTTCCACGGTCTCCCCGAAGCTTGTTGCTTCTATTTGATTTTCTTTTTCGATCGCTTCGCCATTTTTTCGTCGGCAGCTGTGAAACGGAGTATCCGCTCGTTTTTAAATCGCCTCCCCTTCTCCGTGGGGCGCTGCACGTTACGTAATGATGATTGTAATTTAATAATAAAGACGAGCGCTCATTGTTATTATTGTCCGCTGTGATGTAAAAAATAGCACTCGAATCGGGTTGGAGGCTACCGTAATCATCGTGGAGTTTTAATATTGTGACACTTGGCCGTTTGTCAACTGATTGTTGAGTGGGGTCGCTCGAGGATGGAACACCAGACCACCCACTGCAATGGATCTCGAGTGGCTGTCTTCGAATTTTTTCGTCTTCGCATTCGGTTCGACTCCCCTAGAAATGCACCAAAATCGCATTCCCGGCGTGCGTTTCGGCCGGGAACGATCGCAAATTCACAAATTGCCCGTGCAGTTAAAAGTAACGAATTATTTAACAATCTTTGATCTGTGGCAAGTAGTCGAGAAGAGGAGGTGTTTTGTAATGTTAGTGGAGAGCTACGTGCTTACCCATTGAGCTTCGTCGAGTACTGCGATGCACTTCAACACCACTCACTTTTGAGTGTATTATAATGATAGTTGTGCATCACGAATTTATATATTTAATTTTAAAAAATACGACTTCTGTTGTTCCAAAATATGTATCCATATTGAAAATTTCAGAAAAATCATGCTAAATTCGACAAATCAATTACTATGTCGTTTCGTTTGTCAATTGTTCATTTTTGTACAGCAAAAACGATAAAAGAACCAGTTTAAAATATGCCAATCTCGCGCAGTGGAACTGAAACTTCTAAGCACATAGGAAAAGTTGATTTTATGCATTGCTTTTTTTCATTTGTTAACGGAAAATGTTAGCTAAAAGATGAAGTTATGTTTGTGTAATATATAAAAAAATGCCTCCTTGTCTAGTGGTGACTTTGTACGTATAGACACACACGTATACAGTAGCGGTGGCGCGGCGCATGCGCGTAGCATCTCTATGATGTACGCGACAGACACGGACATACTACAAACGATTCTCCCTCTCTTTCTGACCAACTGCCGCTTGGAGTTTCACTTTTCGTGACGTTCGAGGCAATTTGGCCTATCGTATTTATACAAGTTTCAATTTATTTAGTTTAATATTTTATATATTTGTACACTTTTAAAAACCAAGTACGTTTGAAATGTTATGCTCTCTGTTGTTTTTTGAAAGAAATTTAACGAAACAGTCGACAAAATGCATTATCGGTTTGTTGGGGCATCTATCCAGACCGTATGTTATTTCACATCGTTTTTATCCTGGCAATCCTCTCTAGTTCACCAAAAAAATCGTAGATGACGTAAAAAGGCCAAGATGCAGTTCAATCCATGATTATTTTGATATATTGCTTGGGGGGGCTGATAATCACCGCGGAATTATTAAAAGTTATCGTATATCCTCGCATATAAAGTGTTAAGATGTCAGAAGAAGAAGGAATGCTCACGATTTTTGCATTCAAGGTGTGTTTATGCAATTTACAGTTATATATCAATGCGTTGCCGTAAGCATGTTTATAGTATTGGAATAGAAAAGAAACAAATAACAATGGCATCGGAATGCAAACAAGTTAGATATATGGTGGCTTTAATGATTGGCAAGTGCATTAATACGTCGAAGAACAGGAAACGCTCTCCAAAGCAGTGTTCCCCTTGTTTGCATTACAGATTCCCTAGAAAGCGTCTGGAATTTTGTGGACCCCTTGTATAAAGATGTTCGTATGCTCGTAAATATACCATTTGATTATTGAGGGTTTTGCATACTGTTTTGCACATTGTCACTGTTTATTTATATATCACGATGAAATTGAATTAGATAGGTAGTTAGGTAATACATAAAGGATATTGTGGATGATAGAGCCAAGGCTAGAGCAAGAAAGATTCAAGATTCGATCCTTATACACATTGTAGATGATCAATTTATAAGTCCGAAATCAAGATATTAATCATTTTGTGATTTTTTTGTTGTTAATTTTTGTTCCTCTTTCTGGATTTATTTTTCATTTCAAAGAAGGAGCTTGGTGACCTTTTTGGTGAAAATTGGTTTAATAATATTTAACGGTTTTTGACAAAATGGATCAACGTTTTGTTTGCTATTACATATCGTCATCTAGATATTCATATATGTACCATTATTTAAAATAATATTTTCTTTAAATCATTATCAAATGGTTTTTGTATTTTTTTAAGCAAATGCTCTCCTTGCACGTATGCAATATGAGTGCCCATTGGAGACCAATTAGATCGGAATGTGCGACAACAAAGTACTTGTAAATTATCTGAGATACTATTTCAGAGCATATTGGTTCCATGTTAATACCAAGTATCAATTACGCTAACTGAAATTTCAATTCTAGAAAAAAATCGCCCGGATAGAATCAGGTTTCTTTACACTTGCAAATATAAATTTAAATGCGTTTATTCTTCTATATGCGTTTGAAAAAACTTAATATTCCTTTTGGGTGATGTATACTAATGATAACCAAAAGATGACATATATAAAGCATAGAAAGATCTCTTCAATCGAGATAAATTTATTTCAGTTAACATGCGAGTTTCGGTATACGTCCAAATATTTGTCCATATATATATATATATATATATATATAATGTGCAGATGTATTGAAATTCATTATAACTGACATAATTGTATTTAAACGATATAAAAAGAGATCCATAGACTAAATAGGAGTTAATATTATTAGACTCAGTATCAATATTAGTTTCCATATAAATATTTTTTTTGTGGTGAATATGGCAGAATTCGCTCACCAAAGGGTTAAAAGATTTCGATTATAAAATAAAACATCAAGTTATATGCATTAGATTATGATTCGGATGTTATGGAAATAAATGTCTTTCAAAGATTCGTTAGCCAAAACTGCAAATGAGAGCAACAAATACCACAAAGTAGTAAATACAAATTGAGATCATTGTTCAAATTTTAGATTTGAATATAGTAACACGTTAACTGCGGGAAGCATTCATGAATTATGGTGCTTTTTCGGCTAAAATATTTTTATATGGTATTTTTTGTTTGTTGCAAAATTTTGCACATTTCCAATAGACAGAATGATCAAAAAATATATTTTTCCTGTATAATTCTTACCTTTTTGTTATCTATCATCTAATACAGTGGTTCTCAACCTTTTTGAAGTCACGGTGCACTTTTGATTATAGGAAAAAGTGGCGGTGCACCCGAATTACGAAGTCGAAAATGTGTCGTGGATTCTTATATGAATCCTATATCATACGTTCCGTTCTATTGAAAATATATTGGGTTACTAAGATATCTCACGTGATTTACGAATTATAGTGAAATTAGGGAAATGACAGTTTTATTGCTTTTTTTGCAAAATCTCCGAACGCCAGGCAAAATTCATTAAAAAAAAACATGCGAAAAAAATGCGAGTGGGGGCATTTTTCTCCCTTTCACCCAAAATGACGTCCCTGCTTAACATCATGGAATTTAAATGATCAATCAAAAATCAATTATTGTGATACCTGAGCAGTTGGCTTTTGCAGATATAAGAAATATTAGGTCGAATATTTGATATAGCTACCCTCAATTCTTCGTCTAAATTCGTAAGTCTTTCTTGTTTTTTTAGTTTTCATATTAGTTATTGTTGAGAAACCAAGCTTACACAAATATGATGTCGAAAACTGTAACAAAATTTTCAGTGCCTTCATGCGAAGAGCTGGATATTCCTCTTGGACAGAAATCCAAAATTCCTCCATGGTCATTTCGGAAAATTTAATTTTTAGAGTACGATCAGTCGACAATAAAACTAATTCTTCTTCTTCGACGTATGAAAATTCACAATACGACGTATCAATCGTAATAAATGGATTTCGTGTCCAGTCATAATTTTCTATATTTAAGAAAGGAAAATAATGTTTTTTTTTTTTTCAATAAAGTTAAATGGTTCTATTATTAAGAAAATAATTCCCTCGGAAATGTTTTCGTTAATTGAAGGAAACATGTCTACTTTTCTTCTATTATTCTATTATTTTCCGAAAATCCTGTCATTTTGTCAATGGATTTCAAAAAATGTTATTTTTTCTTTGAATGCTTGTGTTAACTTTTTTTAAGTAATTAAAAATATCTGCTAAATATGCCACTTTAGCACACGTATCATTATTCTGAAGAGGTTTTACAAAATCATCCATACCTTCATTTCGAAAAAAGATTAACAATAAATTCTTAAATTCTATGAATCGACATAAAACATGACCCCTAGATAACCAACTGACTTCAGTGTGAAAAAGCAAACATCTGTACTTAGTTTCCATAGAAATGTAAAGATTTTTAAACATGCGTTTTTTTAAAGGTCTTGATTTTATGAAATTTACAACATGAACTATAGGTTTTAGTACTATTGGTAATATTTTCGAAACTAACGATTCTCTATATAAAAAAGAGTGTGTAGTTATATTATTATGGCTTCCTTGTCTTTGCAAGGGTAACAAATCCTTTGATTGAGCCTACTATTGAAGGAGCACCATCTGTACGAATTCCTACACATAACTCCCATGATATTTTAAATTGTTCTAAATATAAAGAAATAGAATCAAAAACATCTTGTCCTGTCGTATGCTTTTTCGACTTTTTCGATTTTCACTATTTTGCAAAATTTTTCATTTTTAACAATTTTTTCGCGGTGCACTTGCAATAAGCTCGCGGTGCACCGGTGCACCGCGGTGTACCGGTTGAGAAACACTGATCTAATATCTTATCTATTAGCTAATTATATGTTAATGAAATAAAATATACATGCGTTTTCTGGTTTTTAAATTATTTTTAAACACTGAAAACGTATCATTAACAATACTTTGACAATTACGTATTTGTAAGTGTTTAAAAAATTCAATGTCTATACTGTTGGTGAAATACTTGGTATAGTACTATCTATAAATTTTTTGGCGTTTTATGCAAATACAAGTTTTTATGGTAGACGCGCGCGAAGTTTCCCCGCAATTAATGTGTTATACCCGTTATAAGTTGCGGACGATCTTCATAGGATACTTTTATTTAGAAAAGGATTCATTCAAGAATCATTATTTTAATAATTGATGTATATCAAATGTGCTCATGTTAAACCTTTCCTTTACTATGCTGTATTTACTACATTGAGTCGATTTGTAGTAAAGTTGTAATAATGGGATTTTTTACGACATCTATATTGATATACATTTGGGTCTTTTTTTATGCGGATCTTTTTTATGCGAATTTGAAGTTATGCTGTTTTAAAAATAATGGAACTTATCCCTCATTTTTTCTATAGATAACAAAGCTTTTTTTATGCGAATGCGAATTAGAAAAATCTAAAATTAGCACTAGTGCAAGTTACTTCTCAAAAGCTTAAGAATTGCATTTGTATGATTATCGAGTAAAATAGACTTTAATAAAACAATTCTAAGATAAATATATATCGTTTTTATTTAAACTTTTTTTATGCGATTTTTGGTACATTGACTTGAAGTTATGTGTTTTTTAAAAATAATCGAACTTATCCCTCAGTTTTTCTGTGTAGTTCAAGTATTTTTTATGCGATTATTTTTATATGCGACTCCCCGTGAAATATATCTATCGCATAAAAACAGAACTAGGTGTATATATTATCGAATATCAATATGAAATATAATCAATACGGGGTTTTAGAATGTCATATGGCGTACTAAATACATCGTAAATACATCGTAGGAGAAAGGTTAAATCGATGACGACATTTTTTTGTAATTATTCCTACTTCAGATTTTGATTTATTGTCAGTATGTACAATTATTCAGATTTTGAAATGTGTTATTAATGACCTCAACGTTAAAAGCTTGATAGACTATAATTTTCCTGATTTACATCTTATAAACGCTGATTAAAACAGGAGCACCGGATCTAATCCGCTGTGCCAACACTCGATCATTGGGTAAATAGGATAATCACATTTATTTTTTAACATATTAAGGTATGTTTTAAATACCCCTGCCCTCGATGAGATAATAGTGCATAAACAAAAATTCTGCATGCATGCGAGACATGGATTGCAAAAAGCATTCGATGCCTTGTGCGGTTTTTTAATATAAAAAATCTTGTTTTACGGCAATGTTTATTGAAATGGGATAAAAACGCGTGAATATTAGCGTCTACTTAATGCATGTATGTATATTTTTGCATGTAATTATTCTCATTTGCATAATTTGCGACCTTTCTTTTCGAGTCGAACGCTTATTATTTGCGATTGTTTTTAGTGCATTCATTAAACGGTGCATCTAAAACGTATTAAGCAAATGTTAAATATTATGTCATTTGGAGGTTGTATATATTTTTTTCGGTCGATACTTTCATCGTTAAAGTTTATAGTTGAGAATGCAATAGGAGCACTTAGTGGTGGCCGTGTGCTAAAGCTCCGCAGAAGAGTTGGCAATTAGCGCAATTGTTGGAAGTTTTTGTGAAACATGAATGGTGTTCGGGTCTCGGTGAGAAGTCTCAGGTAGTCACAAGGCGTATTCATAATGTTATCGGGCAATAATTCCCTTTGTTTATACATCCGCCACATTATTTCCATGGGTGGTCCGACACCACTCAAAAATACCACTATTTCTGTTTATAGGCATGGAAAAAAGTGTGCCTCTCGAGGAGGCGACATTGCACGGTAAACCTGTGACTCCCGATCACAAAAACGCAGGTGGGACTCGAACCGCCGTCGGGAAATTTTCATCGCCACAGGATTGATTTTGTTAAATCATTGTTTTGCTTCGTCGAAAGCACGTCTTCATTCATCCGTCCGCATCGGAGGGATGCTGGCATCGCATTTTTTTTATCTCACCAGGATCACTTCGCCTTTTTCGCGTGTCCGTGTAGAATTTGTCTGCTTCATGAATGGACCCTTTCTCGGCGTGTTGTTGTAACCACTCGGTCGTTTATAGTTGCAGGTCTTCAACCCAAATGAAATGTGGTCACACACTCTACGCTAGGATTTGTTGATTTACCGACGGAATACAGAGCACTCGCCGCTTGAACACGTCCTGTCCAAATCTTATCCACATCTTCCATTTTTTTCCCACATAAAAATCAGTCCACATCTCGACCGTTGTGCTGGCATGCAACAATGCCGCTTTGTATTTATATTTTACAATTTAAAAGGCCGCAACATGTGTCAGTTTGAAAATAAACCAATGCACAATTATAGGCGGCTCGCATTTTATCGCAAACGATCGATAGCATCGCGTACGAAAAATCCTTATGATTCATTGCAAAAAAGTGCAATGAAATGTTATCGAGGATTTGCAGCCAGCCATATTTGCACAGATACGAATAGACTTTTTATTATGAAAAATCAATAAAGATAACGAATCGTCTTCGCTTAAAAAAGCATGCAGTTATACTTATATTTATTATCAAAATATTATTTATTAAACGCGCGTTTGTTTGGCGAGCAAATGATGATATTCAATGTGACTATTCGAAAAATAGTGTAGAGATACAAAGTAGTTTATTTACGCCAAATATTGGATAAATTCGATGACCTGAATCTGATTCGCTGCCGAATTGCATCAGTGCTCTTAAACGATGGACACCAGTTTCAACCGAACACAATTCAACGAAAAATTATTTTATTTTTGGTGACGCGTTTCGTCGTTTGAATGATCAGATTTTTCAATATAAGTTTATTGCAAATGCAAAATATATAGGAAATAAGAGCATTGCCTTCTCAAATTTATAATGATGCTAGAAATGAGACATTCCTGAATGCTTTTTGCACGTATTTATTTTAACACGTTAACAGCGGATCACGAGATTTTTTTATCTTTTTTGTGCGGTGGATGCGTTCCACGGAAAATCGCAAAATACAAGCTATGACATAGAAAAAGTGAAATTGCGTTCCATGGATTTTAAAAGCCGCATAACTTTGAAACAGCTATATAAAATATATCCAAAATCGCATAAAAAAAGTTAATAAAAAACAAGAAAACAATGAGGCAATTAAAAAATAGCATTTTTGGCAATATTTAAAAGACGTCTTGCATCATTGGTAAAATTTTAAGGATAACTGACTTCTGGCATCAGGGACCTTCGACGTACATGTACGTCCTAATTCTTATGCCCCAGAAAGAGCACTCTTGCACATTGAAGCTCGGAGACAGACAGAGACAGAGAGAACTTAGCGCAGTTCGGGAGACTGAGCCCAAATTTATCGACTTATAATGATTTCGATTTCAAGTGTGTTATTTGTTTACGCAAAGAAACGACCGAATATTGTGTGTTATCTATTTAACTGCTTGCCGTTCTTCGCTGCGTGTTGAATGAGTCTTTGTTCAATTATCATTTCCTTCTAAAGGAGGAGCAAATGAATCGATTTTTTGTGCATTGTTTATGTAAAGAAATGACGCGATCTTGTATGTTATCAAATGTTTATTTACAATTGACTCTGCCTCGAATTGAAGATTGTCTTAGGCTGATTAGGAGCTGACAGAAAGTAATCGGCGTAAAGCGATTATGACATCAACAACTTCATCGATTTTTTAATTTGCTCGCTCCTCAACAGGTTAAATGTCAAACATCCACCAGAGAAATACTAATTATTTTAATTACAAACTGTCATCACCGTATGATCATTTTCGTTGCGATTTTCGATATGACTCAAAATCACTCTCTTCTTCGGAAGAAATAGTATACCCAGTGTCAATGTCATCATTGTTCATTGTGTAGATTTTTTCTTTCCAACGATATAATTTATAATTAATAAAGATTTCATTATAGTCCCTAACTAAAAAAAGCCCCGAGAAGTAAGAGTAAGAGTTAAAAAATAAATTTTGACATAATTTGGTAGGAATAATAGAGGGTTGTATAGAAAAGATTCGTACCTAGTTTGAAGTAAATTAATTAATTAAAACATGAGATATGATGTCAACCGTGTTGAAAACATAGTTTCGGGAAAAACGCGTTAAAAGATTTAATTATGATAGGACCGGCCAAGTTGTCGCGTCACTAAAATAGCTATAACTCTGTAAGTAGCTGGAAATTTTGGAAATTTCTTTGGAGAATGTATTTTTAAAAGTCGAAACATTGGAAAAATGCTATAAAAAAAAACGAAAGAATTTTGAATCAAAATTCTAAACTTGAATAAAAGGCGTGGTTGTGTATTTAGCTATAGCAGATGCAATATGATTTACACAGTCCCAAATTTAGGTTAGTGTTGATAATTTATTTTCTATTCTATCCAAAAATATCTCGATATGTACTATTTATGATATTAAAAAAAAGGAAAAATTGCTTAAAAAAAAACCGCATAACTTCGAAATCGCACAAAAAAGTCGCACAAAAAGAAGTTTGAGTGTATTAAGATATGTTTAAAACTTCGAAAGTTATGCTTCTTTATTTGTACTAAATAATTGCCTTATTTTTTCCTGTTTTTTTATTAACTTTTTTTATGCGATTTTTGATATATTTTATATAGCCGTTTCAAAGTTATGCGGTTTTTAAAGTCCATAGAACGCATCTTCACTTTTTCTATGTAAGTCATAGCTTTTTTGTGCGATTTTCGACGGAACGGATCTACCGCACAAAAAAGATTTAGGTGGACTTAAATACTAATCGTCTTATAATACAAATAAAAGTTTAAATTATTATTTTAAATTGCCGAAACGAATAACACGACGGTTCACCTAAAACCAAACCAATATTTAATTTCAGAACGAAAAAGATGTGTGACGTGTGTGAAAAATAAAATCACCGTGTCAAATTCGAAACACATGTCTCAAGATTCGATAATTCTTTGAGGAAAAAAACATGTGAGACTGTCTTCATTTAACATTTATTTGTGACACATATATTGAGAATGATAAATTTTAGCAAATAAGTAAATTATGTGAATGAGTTTTCTTGCGTCCCACGATTTATGTAGTCTTTGCGAATACGAGATCCGCTGTCAACGTGTTAAAAGTCGATTACGATGATAATGTAGCTGTAAAAATTCAACATATATTAATAAAGAAATTTGCGACCTTTGACAATCGATTTCAAAGAAGAAGAGAAAAATACAGTTGCTTAGGAAAAACAGTGACGACAATTCCAAACGAAATAGTTTATTCGATTATATTTTATGCGGTATGCATGTGAACATATTATGTACACCTTGAATTCATTAATTATTACTCATGTGTTTTCTGTTTTAAAATATGTTGTATGTGCAAGTCATATAAATGTATAATAATGCATCACTTTATCATATATTTTTTATCCGATTTGAATGGAGTGTATTAATCGCGTAAATTGAAGGATAGGTGAATATTATGAACCAATTTCTTGGTCTTGATCTTCATCTTTTGATACTCTCAAAGTGATATATTTTTAAACACAATTTAAAATATTTAATATTGTGTTTGCGTAATTGAAATTTTGCTATAGGCGAGATAAACAGTTCATCTTCCTTAACAGCATTAATTTTAAGTTTGAAATTATTTAGCAATCAACTGCGTTATCGTTTTGGTCGTGTTGGAATTTAATTTTTATCGATTTTTGCATTTTTAAAAACATTAGTTCGTGGAGTTTCAACTATGTTTATGTAGCAAGGTTTTAATTAATTTAAGTGTATCCATTTTGATAACATAATGGTTGATGATAAAGCTTAAAAATAATATTTTTGGTTCCAAAAGATCACGTCGAATACGTTTAGGTTTCAATACACATCATTATGATGTAATGTATCGCATAGGGTTCATCGAGTGTTGTGTTATTGAGTCGATTGTGTTATTGAATTTGATTGAATTGAAAGAAAAATGCATTTCGGATGAGATAATTTTCGGAAATAGCGCTCAGTTGTTATTAGAACACATGTTTTATAGCGAATCGGTTACTAATTGGCGTTTCTGTGTCGATTCTGTTTGCCGACACGTACATATATACACATAGAGGCGGAGTGCACACTTTCCTACCTTCGTGGCAGGACAAATTTGATCTCGTGAATCTGTGTAGATTTTGTTTTATGAGGTCGCATTGTCGGCCGTCCGGCGGATGGTGGAGGATGTAGGGTGTAGGGTGGAGGGTGGACGAGCAAGAATAAGTATGAGGCGGAGGAAGAGGCCGTCTGCTGGATAGATGACCGACCACTTGTTCTAATAAAAGCCGTAATCCATTATTGGCTCCGCGCGGTTCTGCCCGAGGGGCGAGGGCGCCGACTCCACAAGGGCTGCGAAACGCTCCATATTTTTTCATCTATTTATTTTCCAAATGTAATAAAGCGCTCCCTTTTATGCGCCTTTGTGGCCTTATCTGCGTTCTATGATGTTTGTGACCGTTTTGTTTTATGTGACGCACTAGAGAGTGGTAAACCAGTTTAAATAGGTGTCTATTGGGATGACTGATGTTTGAGAATATACACATGTTAACACATTACGTATGGGAAGCTTTATGTTTTATGTCAGCTGAAGTTTACGTACGGGTAGCATATTTTTATGAATTACGCTGTTTTTGGCTATCATCAATTACCTCATGTTATTTTCATATTTTTTCCCCTATTACTTGTATTATACTCGACTTTTATTCAGTATAATGCTAACAATTAATGTACACTTTATTTATCCTAGTTGAGTTGCATTTAAGACAACCTCTAATCCTAACCCAAATAATCATCAAATTAATAAAAAATATGTGTATTTATCATTCTTATATCAGCATTATATTCATAATTTGCATTTGTACTAATTTTCTGCTTCTTAAGTTTAATAGTTATTGGTATCAAAATATATTTTAAGAGATGTCTTTCTTGCTTTATTCTTTTTTGGGTATACAATTTCAATTCAAATTTTCATTTAAACGTTTGTTTCATTTAAAATATTTTTGTTGTTGTTAATCAATGATATATTTTAATATGTCAAGGAAGAAAGCTTAAATTGAAAATTAATTTCGAAGCAATTCCAAATCGATGATAATGGAATATCTGAGTAAATATATGATTATGTTTCAAGGCAAAGAAAGGTTCCAGGTGGTACTTTGAACATTCACCTTTGGACTTATTTATATCATTAAAGCAATTTACAAAAATATTACATTGAGATTGAGTCTACCTTTTGAAATTGTACTTTAAAATGTTCAATGTATATTAATTATCTTATAGGATAAGTGCCTTATATTAGTTTAAAAGTCATATGATTTCACAAATTCTATATTTTTACTCGTGGATTACTAATTTGAATTGTTAGACCACATGTTCCTTTGTTGTATGTAAACGACCAAGTGTTGGTATGTGGGCTTATATTTTGGACTCTTATTGTAAAGTTTCGGGTTCAAATCCAGACTATGGAAAATAATCAGCACACCAACATATTTCACCGTCGATCATTTTGATTTATTTTTAAAACTATTTTTTGGTCTTAAAAAATTAATTCTGAGGCGAGTCTATCATCTGGAACGATTTTCAATAAACATAAATAGTTGATATTGCCATTTTCTTAACTTTTCCTATGATGTATTTACTACACTGATTGTAGTTGTAGTGATAATGGGAATTTTCACAACATTACTACATTGAATCTCAATGAATCTATATCGATATACCCTCAAACCTCTTTTTGTGCGATTTCGAAGTTATGCGGTTTTTTTTAAAGCAATTTTTTATTTCATAAATCGCATTTTTATTTTCAAAATTCCAGCTATTTACGGAGTTATAGCTATTTTAGTGACGCGGCAACTTGGCCGGTCCTACTATAATGAAATATTTTAACGCGTTTCTCTCGAAACTACTTTTTTCAACACGGTTGACATCATAGCTCAAGTTTTAATTAATTAATTTACTTCAAACTGGGTACGAATCTTTTCTATACAACCCTCTATTATTCCTACCAGATTATGTCAAAATTTAACTCTTACTCTTATTTCTCGGGGCTATAGTGACATCTTTACCAATTATGAATTATATTTTTGGAAAAAGAAAATCTACACAAAATAATGATGATATCGACAATTAGTATACTATTTCTTCCGAAGAAAGAGCGATTTTGAATCATTTCGAAAATCGCAAAGAAAATGATTATACAGTGATGATAGTGTGTAATTAACATAGTTAGTAATTCTGTAATGGATGTCTGGCATTTGAGATGCCAGATCCTTAAAATTTTATCAATTATACAAGACGTCCTTTAAATGTTACCAAAATATTATTTTTTATTTGCCTCATTGTTTTCCTGTTTTTTTTATTATTTTTTTTATTGCGATTTTGGATATATTGTATACAGCTGTTTCAAATTAAGCGGCTTTTAAAATCCAAAGTCGACGCTTTTTTTTGTGCGATTTTTTGCGGAACGCATCTATCGCACAAAAAAAAGTTTAAGTGTATAAACTCTCTATATTGATATATATATATATATATTATCGAATATCGATATGAAATAAATACGAGGTTTTAGAATGTCATATGGCGTACTAAATACGTAACATCGTAAGAAAAAGGTTAATGCAATACAGAATATTAAACTTTTTTCAACACCCTGAAAAACAGAAATTCATCACAACAAAAATATTCTTTCCTGTTAGGTCCATCTTCGTTTTGCGCTCTGTGTGATCTACGCAATTTCGAACTTGTGACTATATATATATATCCACGTATTGTTATAGTTCTTCATCGTTAATGGCCATAAACAGCGCTGCTAAATGCTGTCATTTCACCAGTATTTTTCAGTACAAATTTAATTCGTTGGAAAGGTTTCTCGGGCATTTTGGAATGGCGGGCTGGCAGCTGTGTCATGCTAACGCATGATACGCGCTCGTCTATTTTTACTCGCTTAGGAAGGAGAGTACGTGCTTTGATCTGGTAATTCGATCTCCAATATGGTGGTGGTTAATACGGCCGGGAAATTTGTGTCGCCGCCCCATTGGGAAGCATCTTCCAGGGCCGTTTCTTGTCCGGCCGCCCCCCGCTGTCTGCTCGCTCGCCCGCACCCACCCAGTCAATATTGACCGATGTAAGTGGATGGATTCATCAGCCCGCCGGACGGCGTCTGATGCAACGGCACGGTGATCCAAAACTATCTCCATCCACCGAATATCCATCCATTTCTTTTTATAAAACGCTTCGAATTTGACCCCGTCAAAGAGTTCAATGCGGTATAGCTCTGATATTTGAATGGAGCCTCATTGTAAAATCCAGGGGGTTCGAATCAAGATTGAAATACGCTTTCGGCATTCTGTCGTCCATATGTTCATTTTTCAATGAGTTCATAGATAAATATATTCATTTACATTCTTTATCTATACGTCAGTAAGATAAATCGGTCGTTGAACATTAACTATTGTTTCATTTAAACTAATCCTTAAATCCATTTGTAGACTCTCCTTTTCTAAGTTCTTTGACCCTGCTGTATTTTTATAAACATAAATAATATTGCCTCTAACATGCAGACGATTCGGATAACTCCTCATATCATCGATGATCATATGTCAATTTAATCGTCATTCCTGGTAGATTTTCAAACATTTGATTCTCGATGATTATGGATGAAATGTTTGCAAAAGATTTCAGATGATAGATGTGCGTGATGGTAAATAAAGAAATGTTTCATTAGCTCCAATTCGCCATATCTATAGATTAAATTTTATGTAGGGTTTATTGAAGGTGTTGTTTGACACTACGATTTAAGTATCGACAGCTATGGTATAGTGCTTGTCGATTTTCATCGGTTTTTAGGCAAAAATTATCACCACGTTATGTACTTAAATTCAGAATCACCAAATCAAAGAAATTGATCCATTTGACATTGAAATGTACGTCATTAATATCATTGATATCCTCTTTTAAATGTGGTATTTTTTATGCGACCTACTCTAATTTCGTCTAGGCAATATTTCTTTTCAATCCATTCATATTGTTTGAATCGGCGCATTGATCATCATTGAAAATGATATCTGCATAGTGTCATTTTTGTTTAACCTCGGTGTTGTTTATAGATCGTATTCCGATACTCTTTCCGATTCCCTTCCTATACATTCCTTGCATAAAAGTCCTAGAGATATATTCCAGATTTCACTTCAATCACACGTCAATTCATTTCATTCCTTAAATCTGTCCAGAGTTTTCCTTTAACGCCTTGCGACTTCACTTCAGAATAATAAATATATTTGTGACAAATCACTCCAAACAAACTAAAATGTATAAATATGAGGAGATGGTCATTAAATTCATTAATTTATCCCATCCCCCCCCCCCATTATATTTTCTAATTTAATATATATCTCTTATTATCTGAATAGTTTTCTAGTTAGAAAAAAATAGAAGATGATCCCAATTTTATTAGATGTCCATCTATCCCAGATGAATACACTTAAACATTTTTTTGTGTGGTAGATGTGTTCCGCGGAAAGTCGCACAAAAAGATATCGCACAAAAAAAGCTATTATGTACTTACATGATACATTACAGAAAAAGTAAAGATGCGTTCCATGGGTTTTAAAAACCGCATAACTTTAAAATAGCTATATGAAATATACCCAAAATCGCATAAAAAAAGTTAATAAAAAAAACGGGAAAACAATAAGGCAGTTAGAAAATAACATTTAAAGGACGTCTTGCATCATTGGTAAAATTTTAAGGATGTCATTTTAAGCATCTCAAATACCAAACATTCCCTAGAGAAATACTAATTATTTTAATTACAAACTATCATCGGTCGATTTTCGATATGACTCAAAATCGCTCTCTTCGAAGGAAATAGTATACCCAGTGTAAATGTCATCATTGTTCTGTGTATATTTTCTCTTTACAACAATAAAATTCATAATTAGTAAAGATGTCACAATAGTTCCCAATTTTTTTTTTAAAGAGTTAAAAAATAAATTTTAACATAAATCTGGTAGAAATAATAGAGGGTTATATAGAAAAGTTTCGTACCCAGTTGAAACCGTGTTGAAAAAAGTAGTTTCGAGAAAAACGCGTTAAAAGATTTCATTATGGTAGGACCGGCAAAGTTGCAGCGTCACTAAAATAGCTATAACTCTGTAAGTAGCTGGAATTTTGGAAATCCCTTTGGAGAATGTATTTTTAGAAGTCGAAACATTGGAATAATGCATAAAAATGAAATCTAGTTTTCAAAAATCTGTATTTTGATTTACACAGCCCCAATTTTTTTTTCTTCCAAATTTCGGTTAGTGTTGATGATTTATTTCGTTTATCTCGATACGTACTCTTTATGAATTTAAAAAAAATAAAAAAATCTTTTGAAAAAACCGCATAACTTCGAAATCGCACAAAAAGAGTTTGAGTGTACTTGTATATTCGCTTATGGCCTCTTATATGTAATTTTACTGTCTTAGTCATACCTTTCTTTAATTAAATTTATTCCTAAACCTATTCCTATTTCAGTTAATTCATTTTGTTTTCCAATTTCGCTTGCTAAAATTTGATATTTTAATTTTGCATAATATTTAATAATTCAGTTAACCCGATTGCTTCTGCCCGATTTTGGTTACATGTTACTTCTCTGTAACATTTCTTCACTCGTGATACATAACAAAATATTTTTACATTTAATTTATAGATGATCTATGTATCAGTAATAATTGTGAATTAAAATTTGAAGCTGATACTTGCTGATGCTTCGGTATTTTGTGAGTAGTTCCTTTTTCAACGTGCCGACAACAATGGATCGTTCCAACAAAACTCGCACAAAGTCGAAACCGACCGCAAGGGCGGCCACTCTACTCTCTTATCATCATTATAATTTCTCCTCTGAAACTACACAGATTCAATAAATCAAAAATATAATGGTAAAATTAATATGCACGCATGACACGCGAGACTCGGCTGCGAACAACCACTCCGCGAGTTTTTTTCGGCAGTCTCGCGTTGTTTGTAATGGCGGCATTTCGACATCCCCAGAAGGGTGTCAGGTTATCCGTCGGTTTTAAATATACGAGTCGGATAATTCAATGGGGTCGTGTACCGTTCGAGTCACCACCCCGAGTGGTGTCTTATTACATTCGGGAGGGTCACGACAACATCCAACCGTCACCGCCGTAACCGCCCACGCCTTCTACGCATCTCGGCGCAAACAACCATTTTAAAATAAGGACGCGGCTAGGAAAAAAATAGATGGCTTTCGTTTAATACGGCCGCGATGTTGATGTATCCATCTCATTTGCTTCGTGAATGTATACAATGCGGCGTGTGTGCGTAGAGTCCGGTAATTCGTCATCGTCCGGTTTGTCTTTTGCAGATATCGAATTTCGTGTCATCTCTTTATGACGCCTCGTATGTTACGGGGACGATCGTTCATTCAACGTCAATAGAACTCATTTTCATAAACGAACTACTCCACCGTGTCAAATATGGCATATATAACGTGTCACATTTTATCAATGCTTTTTTCTTCTTCGACAGAATCAACTGCAAGCCAGCAAAGCCCGAACCAACGACCGCTTAGATAAATTAGAAGACGAACTACACAGTCTCCGCATAAGCCAGAGGTATTTTATATTTCATTATTTTATATGCAAACAATGCGCCGTATCCCAATATGATGGCTCGTTGTTTGCAAACTGAAGATATTTCAACTTTACACCCACGCAACTTCTTCAGACGTTCAAGCGATATATAATTGTTCATGGTACGCCGAATAACTTTATATCAGGTCAGTCCAAAAGTTCATGCGCATTTTTGAGAAGTGGTGAACAAACTATCAATGTAACTTCCCAGAAAATGTTTAAAAAAAATTAATGTTAGAGAAAACAGCATTTGTGATGAACCCCATTTAGGATGTCTTGTTAATTTTTATAATTTTGATAACATGTTCTTAAAAATCTTGTAGAGTCAGAACCACAATTAATAGTGGATCAGATCGCAGAAAGGATGGATTGATAAATTTGATCTAAAATTACTATTAAATCCGTTTGTTTATTTATTTAAGAAAGAATAAAAATACAATTAAAAAATGGATAAACAAAACACTAAAAAAATCAAATATTATTTTGAAAATGCACGCTCAGCCTCCACACTCGTTGGAAGAATCGTCATCAGATATTTAAATGCTAGTTCGAGTTGATGACCGCGTAAGCACCCATTTTCGTATAATACCATCAATGTGACCGATAAAATTGCTTTCTGCCGAGACACTGACTAAAACTCGCAAAATTCCCGATTTCCCGACAAATTATTTATTTCCGTCGCTGCAGATGAATACTTATATACTATAATACTTTGATATGATTCGTAATTATATTACGGAGGAATACAAAAATTCTGTATCCCGTATCTATTATATTTCATATCGATATTCCTATTATTAGAGTCGAGGTGTAGTAAATACATCACCGGTAGGGAAAGGTTAATATAACAACAACAAATGAAAAATATATATGCATACATAGATTAGACAGTTACTATGCTTCGCTAGGGAAAAAGCTAAATTTTAAAAAGTATGTACAAATTGAACTTATATTTTGAAACAAAACCAGTGTCTTTCTACAGAAATGGAATTAAAAAGCTACTTGTGAGATGATGAGAAATTGTATTTAGTGAAGGAAAATATATCATTGATTAAAATGTTAAATTGTGTTTTATTTATACCATTTAAAAAAAAATCTCAAAAATGCGCACGAAATTTTGGACTGACCTGATAATTTTGTAAGTAATGTTACTAAATTCATATCAATCAATATTTGTGTGGGTTCCTGTTAAACTTCGCAATCTTAAATACATTTTTATCTGCATACATCTATTTTTGTGGCTTTTAATTGTATCAGGGTCATATCAAAAGTATCATATGGGCTATTTATTTAGAATATGCTTAGAGTTTAGAATACTTATTATATTTGAATTATTATAACATAGTATTGATTTGAAATAGTGTATTTATGAAAAATTGAACGCAAATCTGTTGATACTGAGAAAAAAGTGTGGTATAACGTAAATAATATTATTTAAATACTGTCGGTATTTTTACATGGTTTTTAATTTAGAGCCCTAATACTGCCTTAACAATTAACGATAGACATGAGTTATAAATTCACCTCAAAATGTGCCTTTTCTGTATCGATTTTTACATCTCTTTTACGCTATTTAATTTTCATTTTTGAATTTATTCTGATCGATATTCAAAGATATTAACAACACACAACATTTCGCTTGGGCTTGTATTTTTGAAAAGTTGATATTGAAATTTTTAAATATTTGACGTTTTTGAAACGATTGCCACCCATTCGCTAGATATTTCATAACCGTCGGACATTTCAATTTGCATGCCAAATCGTATCCTGGTGTTTTAATATTTTTTGTGGAATCCTGCCCAGTCACTGAAGATTGATGACCGACCCACCCCGATTGTCACACCTACGAGATTGATTTCGTTGTACGACGTCGCGTATCACACATTGGCCGTATGTGTGTAATTTTGCACACTATTTTCGAGTTGTCATTGCGCTCGTAATTTTGGTTTTGTTTGTATTTTTAATTCGAATTTATTGAGGGCGCGAATTAAATGGGAACGCGGTAAAAGTGTGAAATTGCAAAATTTTGCTTGGTAATTTTTGAGCTGGGATGTAATGGGGGTTGTTATATACCCTTGGGGTCCAACCACCCCGGAGACAGATGGGCAGGCGCCAGGTTATCTGTTCAGGCCAGCCTTGTTTATCCGCGGGGGACATTTCCCTGCCCGTTCTCGCGTTACACTATTTTCGTATAGCGTCCCTTTTTGAATATTGAATTTGATTTTTGATTTTATATTTGCGTTCGTCAGCAGAGACAGCCATTCTCCGTTGTCTTTTTCGGGCGTCGGTTTGGGAGGTGCTGGCAGTCCGCCTTCCGCGATTGATCAAGAGCGTCATCGACTTCGCATGGAGTTGAACAAAGAGAGAGATGCTCATGCAGCAGCAGACGCCCGAGTTCACAAGTATTTATTACGTTCGCTTCAGTTGATATTTTGATGTTTGAACTAGTTTTGCATTAATCGTGTTTAAATTGCAGGTTGGAATTGATGGTTACGCAGATGAGGTCCAAGAGGGGAGGCTCTGGGAGCGGAGGATACACTTCGGCTTCTACTCCAGTCCACGCCAATGGAGGCACGACTCCTGATCCGAGACACATGGTGCTCGGACCCATAACAGATCTTTGATCGAATCACTCAGCATATAATATCACAACCCAGCTGAGATTATACCAATGAAAATATTATAATATTCTATCACATTTTCCATATTATTTGTGGAGTCTTCCTGGATTTCAGGGGGGGCTATATGAATTTTTAACAAAATTATCGAATGTATTTTATGTATATTTTTCTTAATCCTTCCATCACTTATATTTATATTCATATTTAATCAATTTTCTTATTATGAATTTATTTTATATTGTATGTACTTAAAACACTATTTTTATAGTGCCATCTCATGCATGCACATTTCGAAACAATATTTTGTGAATTTTTTGTTTTGTATGTTGTAATCTTATATTTGCTATCTTTTTGTGGATCTGAATATTTTAGATTTTCTCCAAATTATTGAAGCATGTATGTTTTACTTTTTTTTTTGAAAATTGTTATATTGGACAAAAGAAGGGCGCACAATCGAAATAAATTTCATAAAGTGAATGTCGATATACAGATGACTCTTATATAACGCGGTTCTAAGGAAAATTTCAGTTCGTTCTTTCATGTTTTCATCGTTATGACTGTTTATCATCATTATATGTCTTCGATATTTATGCTGGATGTTCTGGATGATAATTCAGATGGATAGAATAATGAAGTTTCCATGCCTTCATGACATCGATGAATTCATCGTCAATCTAATTAAAAACCCCTTTATGTAATGAGTTTTAAATATGTTTTTAATCTAAATTGTGCCTTAGGAATGCTGTGTTATTAAAGGGTTGCCTGTACGTCAAAATTTAACGTGCCCTAGATTATCGGCCCAATATAAAATTAAAAGTATGCCAGTTCGAATTTATACATATGTAATCAAATAAGTTCTTATCATTTATTATGCTATTATTTAAGGGTTTAATGATCGTTTTGGACAGTTCATCAATGTATTTTAATTATGTGGCAGCTGGTTGACTTTGAAAATGATTCGAAATGTCTCATGTGTTTTGTAGAATTTTTCGAAAAGCAGGAGTGCTAAATCGACAGGTGTTCGAACGACTGCGCAACATTGTCAAATTGACGTCAATCGCACGAACATAATTTTATGATCGTCCTTTTTAATCATCGCCATCAGAAACAGATGTGCTTCGATTCGAACTACTGTTTGTATAGCCACGAATAATTGCTTTAATTTATTGCTTCTTTTCTCTTGTACGGCGACGAAGTTTTGTGAACAAGTTGTCGTCGAGAGAGAAACATGGCCATCGCACTTCAAGAACAAAAGTCCATAGAAACGTGGATCCCTCATCATCGATTATTTTAAATGCACACATAAACAATATCCTCATCGATATATTTTACCATATAATCACAAAGTATGTTATATTAATATTTTCACATTATGGAGTATATAAATATGCACATTTAAGGGGTGTTTATTTATTGAACATGCATGCGAGATGATGTCGAAATCATCGAACGTCATGAGAACAAAATGCACCCCTTCCTACATATACGAACACTATAAGTACTTAATATTTATTTTTTAATGTATGTACATAAGGTATGCCATAAATTCGCGATCATGGATTGCGATGACTGCCTACAAATTTTTGGTGTGACTAAAATTAAGGTTCAAAGTGAAATATCTTAGTACTGTAAGAATAATTCACCGGTGTTTCGAAGCCTAAAATTTAACAACGCAACTGTTTTAAACCAAATATTCCAAACACCAAATAAACATTATATTTTTTTAATTATGTAAATAGGAGAATACTCTTTGTACTCTAACATAGCAATAATTTTTCCGACTGATTAACGAAAAGACATTTTCTTTCAACTCGTATTTTTAACACGATTTAATATCGACATGCACCCACATGTTTATATTCGCAGGGTTTTCAACGAATATCGCGTGTACACTTGAAATTTACACAACAATTTTCGAAATTCTTCATCAAAATTCTGCTTTATTACCACTGTACTGCCTTGACTCGAAATTTTAAACCTTGTTGGTTAATTCATAGTACAAAATTATCGTATCGCCATAATGTTTTCGATCGTTTACGAGTGTACAAACTTGTGTATAATTTCATATACACGCCGTGTATCTAAATACACAATTATTCAAGTAGTGCCTAAAATATTTTATTACAAAACATATTTATATTAAAATGCTCAGTTGTGTATTTAACAATATGTAATAATATTGGTTGAAATAAATTGCCTTCTAATATATACAACCCCATCGTTTTTATTTTTGTCATAATGCAACGTGTATATTGATTAGCTTGTCCCCGGATGCGCTCATATTAATTGCAGCTCATATTGATCGTGTCCCAATTTTCTGGATCTAATAAACACAAATACTTAAATAATTAATTAAATCGGTAATTACCGCATATGAGGGACTGGATTTGCAATAATTATATTATTCCGATAATGAGAAACTGACATATAAATACTTTATCCTTAGATAAATCACGTATGTCTTATAAAGGATTTAGTCATTTTCTATCATTTCATTTCAGTATGCCGAGTCATGAAATGAATGAACCATCAGACATCTTAAATTCCTTTGCGAGCTATAATTAGGGGTCCCAAATATTCGTAAAATCAATTATTCGAATATCGAATGTGAAATTGGTAAAATATTCGAGTATTCGAATATTTTATATATGTAGACGAGGGTGATTCAAATATAACCCGGAATTTTTCATTAGTGTTATTATATAAAAATATAAATGGAGCATCTTATTTTTCTATAAAGTTCCCTTCATTAGAAATAAATTTATTCCCTCAGGAAGGAAGGTCCTTGATCCCATCACACAAAAAGGGCGAGAAGTATCATCTTCTGTTGCGCAACGCGTTTTCTCGTAGACAAAGGCTAGAAATCAAGTGAAATTTTGAGGTTTTTGGTTTCAGTGAAATCAAAAGGATCAGAATTTTATTTACTTTTCAGAAATACATATTTAAAAAAAAGTGCATTGAACTTTCTACTTTTAAGCTTGACCGTAATTTCATTTTTATTGAGCCTGCTGTTGAAAAAACCCTCTCAGTTGTCATTGAGTTTTGTTTTATCGACAGTATCTAATATTATATATCATCCTTTTTTTGGCATGATCGATATTATTGAATAGTTTTTTAATAAACTTTACACAAATTCAATAAAATAATTTCAATAAACTTGCATTTCTTTGTTGCTATTTCGATTGGCAGAAGAACATCGAACAATTTTCTTAAAAAATATATAACGAATAATATTCGATTAATTTTACAAATATTCGAATATACGAATATTGGAAAACGGGCAAATATATTCGAATATCGAATATTCGATTGGGACCCCTAGCTATAATTTACAAATAACCAATACACATATTTTCCATAGATTCAATACAATGATACATTTATTTCATGATGGAAATGATGTTGTAAGTTCAATTCTTGGTAAATAATACACGACTCAAGGACGTATCTGAGTTTTTCATTTAAATACGAATAAAAAGTTAAAGCCCAGTTATTATTAATACATTTGATGAGTGTATATAAATTTTTTATAGATAAGTATCATGGACTAAAATTATAATATTATTGTCATTGAGTGCACACGATGATTAATATATGCGTTCTCACAGAAACGCAAATGATAAAACTCATCGATAGTGATTGAAATCGATCGAAGAATGATACACTCAAACCTCTTTTTGTGCGATTTCGACGTTATGCGGTTTTTTTTTTAATTTCATAAAAAAGCACGTATCGAGATATTTTGGATAAAATATGAAATAAATCATCAACATTAACCGAAAGTTGGAAAAAAATTTAAAACTGACAAAATAAGACCAAAAACAGTTTCTATTTTGTGATTTTTTTTGAGTTAGAAATTATAGTGATATCTTTCCTAATTATGAATACACAGAACAATGATGACATTGACAATGGGCAAACTATTTCTCCCGAAGAAGAGAGCGATTTTGAGTCATCGAAAATCGTAACGAAAATTATCATACAGCAATGATAGTTTGTAATTAAAATAAATAGTATTTTTCTAGTGGGTTTCTGGCATTTGAGATGCCAAATGTCAGACATCCTTAAAATTTTACCAATGATGCAAGACGTACTTCAAATGTTACCAAAAATGTTATTTTTTAATTGCCTTATTGCTTCCCTGTTTTTTTATTAACTTTTTTAATGCGATTTTGGATTAATTTTATATAGCTTTTTCAAAGTTATGCGGTTTTTAAAATCCATGGAACGCATCTTCACTTTTTCTATGCAAGTCATAGCTTTTTTTGTGCGATTTTCCGCAGAACGCATCTACCGCACAAAAAAAGGTTTAAGTGTACTTCTGTATTGGATGTACTGGATGAAATGTAATCATTAAAATATCATTTTAAAATTAATGACAGTTTTGCTATGATCTTCTACCTAAAATTTCGATTCAAATAATCTTATCCTAATCTAATGGGAACTTATCACACAAGAAATACTTATAAAAGATGGCTTACATTTTATAAAGGATAGGGCACTTTATGAAGATAGTTATAAAATTGTGTTTGTAATCATAAAATATTTATGACAAATAGTTGATTTGATAAAAATGAATGGGGAGATTTTTTTAGATTTTTCAAGAAATTTTCAAATATTTATAAATATATTTTTTATAGTTTAAATATGCATGTTTTTATATGAGTAAAACTATCGGTAAAGCATATTAAATAAGCAACTGTTAAGCTAAGGGTTGTAATGTAAGCGCCACGAAGGAAAACTTTCCAGTGAACTTTTTTCTAGTCTTTTTAGCCTTTGACGTAGCGCTTTCTGCTGAAAAATAACTTTTCAGTGGACGTCTTCTGTGTGCATTTCAACGCCGACTTCGGTGGTAGTTTGTGCTATTCACAGGAACAACTTTCTTCTACTTCCATCGACTCCATTTAATCACACGATTTATTCATAATCATTTCAGATGGTGTCTATGTTAATTTGGGAGCATTGCGGATGGATCGCATAACAACGACCGAAGATCACATATCCAATTTTTGAACTTTAGACATGTATTATCAAAAAGACGAGCGGAACTCGGGAGCCTGTGCTTATCGACGATCATGGACAAATAATCAATATTGACCTGCAGCAGTGCGGCTGCGTATCACATGGCTATAACTTTATTTGACCTGGTGACACGCACGAGTTCAACATTTGTCCATAAAACACTGCACATTGCAACTGACAATCGCTGTCGCCAATAAATTAAAGCAATCAATTAAACGTCCAGTGTTATGACCTATTTGGGAACAGTTGTCTTAAAATCGCTAGCATAACTAAGCCAACGTGCAAGAATATTGGTGAAGCATAAATAAGCAGCTGAAGGCATTCGAATTCAGTCAGGCGATTTCAATATATCAATCATATTTTATTTATTCGATTACTCGTTAAAACATAAACGTTTTTGAGATCTGATTCATTACCATTGGATTTACTGCATTCATCAATTTGACATAATTTGAACTTCATATCCTAGAATTTATGGAATTTTACGAATATATATCTAAATGTATGTTTATCTCAGCTTTGTAATTTGGAAGTTATTATATGGACAGATTGAGTGGAGTTGGAATCTAAATATTTAATGAAAATCGGAAAATATTGGAGGTATCGTCATCAGATATTTAAATGCTAGTTCGAGTTGATGACCGCGTGAGCCCTTATTTTCGCATAACACCATTAATGTGACTGATAAAATTCTTTTCTGCTGAGACACAGGACTAAAAATCGCAAAATTCCCGATTTCCCGGCAAAATATTTATTTCCGTCGCTACAGATGAATACTTATATATTATAATACTTTGATGTGATTCGTAATTATATTACGGAGGAATACAAAAATTCTGAACCCCATATCTATTATATTTCATATCGATATTCCCATTATTAGAGTCGAGGTGTAGTAAATACATCACCGATAGGGAAATGTTAATATAACAATTTGAAAAACATACATGTACTGTATATATGTATACATATATTAGACAGTTACGCCACTGTTTTCATTCAGGGATCCCGGGATTGGATTCCCTAGTGTAGATCATAAAAGATATATTTTGGATAAATTCAAATTGTCGTCAAATCAAAAACACGACATTCAAAATACGATTATCCAGTATGATAATTTAACATTTTATACCGTATTATATTCGGTACGTATCTGGTTTCGTTTTCCGTCATTTATTTTTTCATATTCTCTTTGTTTACATACGTTTGTGTTATGCTAGGGGTTGTAGCCTAGGGCTCGTGCATCAGAAGGGGCGCACGCGCGCCACAGTTGCAGAGTGGCATCCTGGAGCGATTGGGAGGTACGAGCGACCTACTTCCGGTGCATCGGGAGTGGCCTGAGGCCATGTGAATCTAATAACGTCCAATGTTGCCTCTGGGTAAAGGCACGGATTACAAAGTCCACATCACAAACTGCTCTTACCACCCAGCAAGAGATAATACGTTTTCTTGTCGAAAGGTCGATTGCTATTTCTTAATATTTTAATACATACATTTTTGACTTTCCATTCATTTTGCAGATCGTCAGTGGATTATCAATGACAGATTTCTAATTACGATATAATTTTATCATACTGATTATGCAAAGAATGCACGATTTTGACTGATATAATCATCCTTAATTCTTCAACAGCTTTGTAGGCAATACCTTCATTTTGAGTGGCATAAGTCCTTTTTTATTATCTTTTTATCGATTTTTCAAACTTATAGACGATTGCATATATTTAATTGGCTTACAGTAATAGCGTTAATACCTCTATCAATTTTATTATTATAATTTATGATTGGATGAGCAAGTATAGAACACATCTCTTTCAGCTGTATTTGCTTCAGTCTTTTTTGTAATATTGAGAACTCTTGTAAGTTTTTTTTAAATTCAGGGTTGTTATTTTTTATGAAATAAATATTGTTTTTTAGCTAAGTAACATCGAAGCCGTATCAAAATTATTTAAATTACGAAATATAAACCTGAAAGATGCATCTAGATCTGAGAAAAAATCAAATTCTCATAATGATATACTCACATTACTAGTAAAATCAGGTCCATGTCAAACCTATGAATTATAGCATATATATAGAATCCTTAAGAAAGAGAAAAGACAGGACACAGGATAAATTAAAATCATTTCATACCATTTTAAATTATATTAATCTCATTCATACATCGAAAACTGATTGATTAAATCGTCATTTCCATAGAAACACCTAAACAATGAATCGCACATGTCCGTTACTTTCATTGCACCCCATTTAATAATAACCGCGGACAGTGATGCGCCTCCCCGATTATTATTGCTTAAATGGATATTCCCGCTATTATAACGGGAATCGTGGAAGTGCGAGTCATCACAGATATTAAATTGAATTATTCACTCTTCGACGATCGTTACAGGTGGTCAGGACGTCAACTTTGACGTCATTCCGATTTGACGCTCTAATTTAGTGCCTTGGTGGTGTCATAAAATTTTAGAGAGTAGGGGGCGGATTATTGATCCTTATTAACCACGAGGATGCATGAGGTTTTATTTTTCAATATCATGGGTGGTTTAATTTGGTTGGGAATCAATACAACTCAACTATTCGATGTTTATCTTATGATCGTATCTCTCGGTGTTGTGGATCTTCATGATATGAGATTTTCGTGGAAACATTGTACAAGATGGAGCAAAATTGATACCTTGATTGGATTAATATTTTTAAATTTAATCAATACTCTCTCTAAAATCTTTAATATAATCACAAAACCAATAAACTAAAAGCACCCATTAATTTAAAAAAAATCTATTATTGAATGATAGAATTATTTGAAAATGGTTCAAATTTAATCACTCGTAAGCAGCCCTGTTCTATTTTATTAATTGTCTCAGTATTTACTGTTTATGATCCTGGATATCAGGATAAATTTGGATTTCGTGGAGTGATTTGAAATATTATTTCTTACAGTGAACGAAATTGCTTGGTAGAGTAAAGAAATAGTTCCACAGTTTGATACCAAATATTTTTGAGAATCCAAGACCTAGTCAACTATAACGAAACTTTTATATGGAGTCATTCGCCCCAAATGTTTTACATCGAGAATGAGCTTTTATAGACATTCACTATCTATTATTAAAAAAATAGATTTTGAATTTTTTATTTTAGTGAGTCTAATACAAAAATACCTATTTTTTGCAGATTTTTTATTTTTCGAGGAAATCTAAACTTACACTTTTTAAAGTTTTAAGAATACCTAGCTAAAATTATTTTGAAAAGATTTATAAAAAAATGTTTAATTTACAAAATTACCAATTGGATTAATTGATTCAATTTAATCAAATAATGAACTTAGACTTATTATATTATTTTTACCCAATCGTTAGTTATATTGTAGTTAGATATGGATCGATACAGTCATATTTTTTATCAATTTTATTTTCTTCCTCTATCTATTTTGCCAGTTCCATTAGGCGAGACTCTATTTTTTTCGATATATAGAGCTTTGGGGATGCAATTTTTTTCTCGTATTAGAATAGTTTCAAAATAATAATTTGAAGATTCTTCACACGAGAATATAATGAAATAATATCTGTTGATACCCTAATCGTTATATATTAGAATAGCTATCATAAAAATCGCTCGAAAGTTATCACAGGGTGAGTCTCGGCAAACACTTTCATAAAGTACTCCTGAGTAAGTCGGACTTATGGGGATCATCTACAAGTCGCCAATTATTGAAGAATAGTCGATTCTTTCCGGATATCTTGTCGATAATTAAATCTATTCTGATCTCCTTAAAGTTGAATGCTATCTTTAATGATTAGAGATTGGTTATGCGTGTTATGTGCGTATATAATAAACGGCAATCTATGAGATTTAGGGGTGATATTAATTCATAATCAGCTCATTACTTCTAGGTAAAATGAAAACAATAAAAAACGGTGATATGTGGATTAAAAGATGGAATCTTAAAAAACTGCACAACACTAACAACATAAACTTTTTTGCTTTGTATTTCGATTCGAATTCGTTAAATTGGAAATTTTGTATCACTAAAAGATAATGGTTTATTTTTAACAAATTGTGAGGGTTAATGTGCGCGATATCTGGGATAAATCTATGCGAGTGTAGGAGCAATTATGAGAAAAACGTCTTAACACATTACTTGCGGGAACAGATAATTACTAGTATTCGCTGCCAATTTCTTCTGTGTGAATACTGTACGTTAAAAGTGGAAGATAAAATTACTTAAATATATTTCATGTCTCGAAATTATGTTTTTCGCATCCATTTATATATATACACTTAAACCGGTTTTTTTTGTGCGGTAGATGCGTTCTGCGGAAAATCGCAAAAAAAAAGCTATGACTTACATAGAAAAAGTGAAGATGCGTTCCATGGATTTTAAAAACCGCATAACTTTGAAATAGTTATATAAAATATATCCAAAATCGCACAAAAAAAAAGTTAATAAAAAAACAGTAAACCAATAAGGCAATTAAAAAATAACATTTTTGGTAACGCGCGAACAAAATCGCGACTGTTAAAAAAAATCAGTCAAGTCATTTTTTAGCCTAATTTTGTCAGTTTTAATTTTTTTAGCCTTATTTTGTCAGTTTTGTCAACCGTGTTGAAAAAAATAGTTACGAGAAAAACGCGTTAAAATTTTTTTTTATGGTAGGATTAGCCAAGATGTCGTATCACTGAAATAGCTATAACTCCGTAAGCAGTTGAAATTTTGGAAATTCCTGTGGAGAATGTATTTTTAAACGTCCGAAACATTGGGAAAATGCAAAAAAAAACGAAATCAATTTTTTCATAATTCTAAACTAGAATAAAGGGCGTGGTGTTATATTCATGAGATGTAATGTGATTTACACTGTTCCAAATTATAATTTTTTCCAATTTTCGGTTAGGGTTGATGATTTATTTCGTATTTTATCCAAAATATCTCGATACGTACTCTTTATGAAATTAAAAATTGCTTTAAAAAAACCGCATAACTTCGAAATCGCACAAAAAAGAGATTTGAGCTTTGGACTCCAAACTAAATTTATATAAGGTAAGGGTACTATAGAAAGCATACTAACGATGTGGATCACGATGATTATACAATATATATATATATATATATTTTTAAATTAAATATTTAGGTTGCGTGACCTTGATGCATTCCATGCATGGCCGACTCAAATAAACCCGCGTACAAAGTGTTAAGCGTCAAGTAGGATTTAAATCTAATTTTTGGGAGGAAATGATTATATGGAATTATGTACTCCAAAAAACCCATTACAGATGAATGTTCCATGAAGGTCTACCTACTTTCAATATAGAGCGCTCAAAGAGAATGTATAACAAAATTGATATGGATTTGACCTTTTTCTGTGAATGCATATTGAGGAAGTTCTAGTCTTGCAGTGGACAGCGTGTGGTTTCTATATAAGACATTTTTGGTTCCATCCAATATCCAAGACGGTTTTCTTGCATAATATGTATTAATTATGAAGCTCAGTTTTAAGTGGTGGTCTTTCGATTAAAACCGTTTTAATCGATGCAATTGCTAAGTAATTACATGGAAGTGAATCACCCATGCGATGCTCGCGGTTTTCAACCCCTCGCTTTATTCGGTGGGAACTTAGATAATTGAATTAGATCGCGGGCGGTTCCACTTGTGGCCAGTACACGTGGAAAATAGATATGAGCACGTGTCCCACAAAAAAGGGGCATCGTTTTGATCGTGTAATTTTTTGTCTGGCATGATTGCTATATGACCCTATAATAGAGTCACTTCACATTGTCGAATGTGTAGAATAAGGCTGTGGAGTTTTCTTGTTTTTGTGTGTGAAGTACGGCGAAGAGAGTGTGAAGTGGAAAGAGGAAGGTCGCAGCCATCGTCATACAGGTGTGAGGTTGGTGGGGACAAAAGTGGCCATCGCTGTGGGTGGTCTCTTCTTCTGTTGCAGGTGAGATATTTCACGGGGACTCAAATGGAAGCTACGTCCAACACGAGGAATTGCAAAAAATGTTAAATCACAAAAACTCCAACCCGATTTGGGTTGATTTTACCACTTTTTCAGTTATAAATGTATGCTATTATAGCAAGGTATTCATGATTTTGATTGAAAACTATTAAATTTTTATTATATATATAATTTACGTAATAAAAGTAAACAGGCCAAAGAAGGAATACTGATTATTTTTTTGCAACGCAGATCTAAGTGATTAATTAAAATTCCCCCGTTAATCGCTGAACATATCCCCCGCGATCAACGGGGGCTGCACACACTACTACGTCTCGGAATATGCAATATAATCGGAAAATATTATGAAAAAATTATCTCAATATACGAGGATACAAATTTCATCAAATTAATATAATGTTATTTGAGAGTATTCATTGACATAATAAAGGCATTCGACAAGGTTAGGCATGCTGGTCTACTTTGCTCATTAAACCACTACATAAATTGGACAGATGAAAATGACGACTCAATAACATTTAAAGAATTTCATATTGTATGAGATAGGGCTTCTTTGATGTGCATTCCATAAAAACGATAACAGACATGTCCTCCAGCTCGGTAAACTAATAAATAATAGCATTTGATATATGCTCATGGAAAATAGAATTTACTTACGTACTGGAAAGTTTTGCCTTATTAGGGCATATTAAAACTGTCAAGTAGCATTATTTATTGCTATGACAAATATGAAATTCTATGAAATAACAAACAGGAGTTACTTTTTGACTTGATTTGTTTGACTTGATTTGGTTTATCCAATCTAATGCTTTAACTATGCTGATGCTATTTTAATTAAGTATCAGTTTTGATTGAAAAATCTTCGCCTAGTGCTAATCTATTGTATTTTATTACCAATCTTTTAATATATTTCTAAAAAATGGAAATCAAAGATTCTGTGCTCATTGCTATTTTGAATTAATTTCACAGATTTGGTTACGATTATAAAAAAAATAACCGTCGAAGATCAATACTACCAAACAATATTTTAATCGCATTTCGACATAAACACGATAAGAACATTTATAAATCGTTCTTGTCATAATATAATTCTTTGTATTGGGTAAGGCTGCAACGTTCATGTAAGGATTAGTGAAAATTTGGCGACAGGAAATAGGTCAAATACTTGAAATGCTATGATGATGAAATCGACTGAATCATAAATCGGAATGTTTTTATAAACATAAAAATACAGACCGCGCCAGACCAAGTGTTACCAATTCAGCATATCAGAAGCGATATATCTGTAAAAATAAAAATAAAACATAAGTTTTGTACGTTATCATTTCTGAATTCGTTCGTTGGATTCTGGATCCCGGGATTCCAGACAGTTTTAGGTGCTCATGAATTCCGGGACTAGTAAACGTAATTCCGAAAAATTCAGGATTGAAATTTTTATCTAACAGAAATCGTACACCTCACCAGCACGATGAAGGCTACTAAATCAAGACATTCTCGCCGAAATCTGGACGCTTGGAAGCAGTGGCGTAACTACTAATGGGCGAGCTTAGACGACACTTAGGGGCAGTAATCATATTAACCTTTCCCTACCGGTGATATATTTATTACACCTCGACTCTAATAATGGGAATATCGATATGAAATATAATAGATACAGGGTTCAGAATTTTTGTATTCCTCCGTAATATAATTACGAATCACATCAAAGTATTATAGCATATAAGTAGAATATTTGATACAGACAACATGGATGTGATCTTTTCCCATACATAAATATTGAAGAGCCTAGTCTTGTTATGGTACATTATGAACAATACTATATCTATATTAAAATAATGAATCTGGCTTATTTTAATGATGTTTAAGGATGCCATCAAAAGACGATGAAACATAATGATATTTTTCTACATTTCGTTGACAAAAATGCAAAACATTAACCAATTATTTTGATTAATTCAGGACCACAAACGCATTTGAAGCACTGGATAGGAAAACGGACCCGATTACTCGTCCTCTTTTGCTTTAGCCACACATATACAACCTCCACGGCAATAATTTAGTTTTATTTTAGTATTAAATTTCTCTATTTACAGTGGATATTACTTAGAGACGTGCGTCCCTTTACATCCATATAGAGGCTTAATTCATTTGGAAAACCTCAATATTCTTCACGTCTTCTTTCAAAGGCTTTCAACAGATATTTAACATGCATATAGGAAATCTGATCGATTGATTAATTTATACAAGCATTTATCATCGGAAAAAGAGCATCTTATTTGCTATCGAATGTCTCCAGTTATAGATCTCGTCAGTCTAATTATACTTAAGCATGTATCCTCAATATCATCGGCAAACAAAATAATGCTTTCGGTTTATTTACGAGTATATTCGTACGAGCATGTGCATGTAATTTCATAACGCTAAAGAAAACACAGCGTGTTTAGGAAGTTTTTCGACGATTGCTAATTTGTTCCGCGGCAAAATGGCCGCCGAAGAGTTAATTAATATAAGTGGAGGTGTGGCCGAACCGCGTTAATTAATTCCATCGGCGGTCGTTAATGGAGTTGGAAACCTTCGAATTGAACCTTGGACTTCTCCAAACTGATGAATGGACATATCGATAGCGTAATAGAATGCTATTGAGCCATCCACTCGCATTTACATAAGCAAATAGGATCGATCATTCCGTTTTTTTTACGAAATACGGTAGCAGTTAATTGCCTTTTTTATAATTGACACTGGAATCAAATCTCTGACGCATTTAAATAGCTTATAAACTAAAAAATATGTTTCATATTGTCTATTAGGTTTTTATTAATTTGCTAGGTAACCAATGTTATATTAATAGATTCATCATAGTAAGCAAAGAGCAAAATCGGACAAAGTCATAATCCGATAGTTATGTATAGTATGAACCTCATACAATTAATTATATATAAGATTTGATATAATAAGAAGTTTTAAAAAGCTAGTTTAAGGAATCATTTGTACTTTTAGAGCCACCAAATACAGTAGAACGCAGTAAAAGTAAGAGGAAAAATCTGTGATTTGATTTGAGATAATTTTATGTTTAAACAGTGATGAAATTTTGTGCTCATTGAAAGTTTAATTTGTTGTGTTCATCTAAATTCAAAGAGATCATCTTCAATGAAAATGCATTATTTAAATGTTTCAATATTCGTTGCACCAAAATATTGTAGATCGCCATTGAACTATTTCAATCAGTCTAAATTTGATTCGATTTGGAAAATTAATACATCCAATTTGTTGGATCCATATTTTTTTTTGCTACAGTTTCGATTTAAGAGCTCATAAATTTTAGTCAATATTTTATAAAGGCAGATCGTTAAATAATGTGTCAGTAGGGACTTTATCAGACAAATTGACGAATAGCGTCCAATTTTAAATACTGATTGTGTGATAAGCATTCAATAAATTATCTACTTCAGTATGAAATAAAGTAATGAGCGAGTTGAAACAAGAATACGCACGTTAGACTTCTTGACATCTTACACAAATAGTCTTACTTCAGTGCAATTATAACTATTATCACTCTGGAAAGTCCTGTCTAGTAATATTAAAAAAGCCATATAGAGTAGTTTTTCACTGTTTTTCGAGGAACTCCTTTCTGTGAATGGATATTAAAGATGCCCATAGTTCTGCAGTGGGTTGTTTGTGGCTGCATTATGATGATGATGACTATATATAACTATTATCATCACATCAAGAAAACTTGATGAACGAAAAAGCTATTTATAACGAGCAAATATCAATCACGAAAAAACTTTAAGAGAGAAGATCTCAAAGAAGATTAAATGTTTGTTTTTGGTGGATAGGTGATTTAAGGCGTACCATTTGGTGAAAATATAAGTCTTTTGGTATGAATAAATTGAGAGACCATTCAAGAAAAAAATAGACGAATTTAATGTTAGTGCATGATGGATTCTGAGAATATTGACTTCTATTCAAATGGGCATTTGAAGATCTGATTTTTTAAAAAATTCAAAATCAATTTTAAGAAATTGGGATTAAAAAATCTGTTGGGAAAGTCATTTCAACTATTTTCTGTAATAATAAAGAACTTTGTCTATTAAAATTTGTGGTATAGGAGACTACCAAGAACTGATTAGAGATGTTTTTCAAGAAGTTGTTCGAGAGAAAAGACGTATTGCTCTTATATGTTAGGTTCCTCATTTGCCAAATATGATAAATTTAGGACAGGATTATTTTTAACAGGAATTTATTTTTTAGATGGGAAAAAATCTATGAGCGAGCAGCTACATTCTCATTATTTTTATATGATATTTTATTGTTTTTGCAAATCCAGTCACTTTTAGTCACTAATTATTTCAGATTCAGGAAATTAGGATATACTTGGACAGAGACGATCGATAGAAAATATTGATATTTCCGATATTTCAAGTTAGTTGGTGTGGGTCACTTTTTTTTACACAGCTTGGATATGAACCCGAACCTTTACAATACGATCCCAAGATCTTAACCACTTTACCGACACTTGGATAGCTTAATGCCACCCATCATAAAGTCCAGAAAAAGTTTCTTCAATATTTTTTTATAAATTGATACAAAAAAGTTATGAGGGAGGTGGATTTTGAATGATGAATATATGACGGAAATTATGATGACTTAATTTGGAGAGCATCAAGAAGATGTTAAGTTATGTTGTTAAATAAATTAAAAATGAATTAATTAATGTGTTTTATGCATAAACATTGCAAATTTGGACAGATTTTTTGCGATGATACAATTTTAGTACGAAAGCATCTTACAATATAAAAATGCCTTAAATCGTCTTTTTCCCTATGGCAAAATGTGTCCATTAAAAATTCGCTGCTTTAATGATTTGTTTCATATTTAATGTGCATAATAGTTTTGATCGAGCATTAAAGTTTCTCTTTGATCGTCATCTTCGCAACTGGAATTATAATCTGCGACGCACACAGAAAAAGTTATTAATGATTTAAACGTTATTTTTTATAGGAAGTATTCGTCCCTTTTCAATAAAGTCGCATTAAGGAGGGCTTTCAGAGGAGCTTTGGGTATTTGTCCTGGGAACAATGGGTCTACTGCTCGAGGGTTCTCAGCCCTGCACGGTCGGCGGAGGCTCGCATTTCGTCAAGTGCGTACAGATTTATTACGCGATAAGTGGAGTGCTTTGTATTTTTTACAAACTCTTCCATTTGTGATGTTTTATTAAAACTTTTATGAAAATATCCAAGAGCATTGCCTCCTAAGCCTGCGTATTTTATAAAGCTTAAAGTGTGAGCTTTGCGACGTCATCTGTCACGATGGAGAGCTTCTCGATAATTAAATATGGATATATTATCGTTTAAGTTAAAATATCAAATTCTCATTACATAGAGTAATAAAATTAAGTTTAATAACATATTAAGCATTTATTCTTGGTTCAAATTTTATATTATATTCAATATGTCTAAATATTGTTATAGTGGATAAATTTCTTGATTCTACCTAATCGGAATTTCGAATTGATTGTGTTAATTAAAGTTAAGCCATATTTCCTGCGCCTGAAAAATTAAGTACTAAGATTATTAATAAAGCCGGTCAGGATCATGTTTGAGGGTTTGATTTGCAATAGTAATTAAAATATCAAATTAAAATACATAAATATGCAGCATAATAGCAAGAGAATGGAACTTATTTATAATGAATGTTCACGAACTGTGTAAGTTATAATAAAATGATTAGTTATCGCCTATAATAACTACATTTTTTGCATACATTTTTCTTAAAATATATATAATAATTTCTTTAATTAAATTAAAATATATATATTTTATAATTTCATATATATATAATTTCTTTCATCTATCGTTATCTATATCATATAAATATATTTCGATATAAATTCGATATACAACAGATTCAAAAGAACAGAGAAACTTACATTAAAAATTACGACAAAAACAAAGTTTATACGATTTTGCAAAATCTCATGTAAATCAAGGCATATTATCATGCCAATATTAAAAAAGCATTTTATTGAAAGTTGCAGTGATTTTTATAAAACAATATCATCATGATCATTACAATTTATAACTTGATAAATAAAATAATATATTGTAAATATCAATGACGAGTTCAATAACATGAAAATATTGTCGATTTACGATTATTTTTGCAGTAATCAATGCGCTTTGTTACGTCAATATTTGATTGAATCATATAATTATATACTTGTTGAACATTTGAAATTAGGGATTATTTTGTATAATCAAGAATATTTTACGTAATTTGTCTTGAAATAATATTAACAAGACAACTATAATAATTTCTTAATGGGCGATTGCTGTATGTATTTTATAATTTAAAGATGTATACGTATTTGTAATACTTTGAAAGGATTTAACATCAGAGTATAGTTCTGTAAATTTGTAGAGGGATAGTGCAGTGATTTGGCAACCCTAATTTTACATCTATTGAGTCCTTTGGGAATGTGACCCACAGTCTCGTGGGATACGAGCCGCTGTTGCATATGTCTCAAAGCGAATTTATTAATTGGTGGCTTCAACTATATTTACTTATCATTGGATCTATGTGGGTCTTTCGCTTCTTTCGTTTATTTACTCATAGGGTATGAGTGATTAAATTTTGCGGATGAATGAACGCCTAGTCTTTCAATTAACCGATCAAAAAATATCAACGATTTTCAATACTTTGGACGAAAAGAGAATTAAATATGAGCTAATATTATCGATTACGAATAGAAAGCGTCAATGGTCCTAATACGCGAAAATAATTCCGAAAGCCTTGTAATCGTTTTTGGAACGAACTTTGATCTTGTTTACGCGAATTCTTGCACACTGAAAAACAAAGTGATTAAATAACGTTGTGAAATTGTACTGAAACTCCAAGCTTTTATGATGAAATTTAATTCGAATCTATTAATAAAAACCCAAATATAAGCGAATACGCCTTGACACGTGTTTTAACTTTTTTAACACGCAGAATTCGTGTTAAGTGCAATATTATGCAGCGCAAAAATATACCGTGTGATATCAGTGAGAAATTAGCTTACTCTTAAATTAGCATAATGCTTGCGGCGGAAGGACCCCAGTCCAGCATCCCTCCGCAATAATACCGTCATATAAACCGAAAACAATTTAAGCCACAGTTTTCACCCTCCGGTACCCCCAGATTAAACATCCACCCCTGAGGCGAGCCCCTCTTTTACGACTTATCGATAGAGTGAAATCACGTGATTTCACTTACACCATATTGAGGTGGGTTCTAACCTACACCCACCCTCGAGCGACATTCTTGCTTTTTGCTTATTTTATGAGGTTGTTTGGAAACAAGTCAAAGTGGAGGGCCAAACTTCCATATGCATTCAAGCTTTAATCATTTTAAATCAAGACATTCAAACTATTATATCAAACGATACGAATGTTCTCTGCTTATTTTCAATCGTTACATATTTCTATTGACATCTTAAATTTCTTAAATAACCTTCTTAGTAACCTTTTTCTTTAAGTAACAATAATTTAAGCTGTGTATATAAATAACAGATCGAGAATCGGTATAGTGGGTTTGAATATAAACTCGTATCGTAAAGGTTGAAGTTCAAATTCAGACTGTAGAATAAAAATTTACAATGCTTTTAAATTTGAAAGTTTGCAAATACGAATGTTCTTGATATCTTATTTTAATCTAGCTTTACTTTGATATCATTTTTTTTCTTTTTCAGGTAAAATATCCATTATAGAATAGAAATGATCTATACAGAAGACTTTTGTAAGTAGTATTTTTTATATGGTGGTTTCTGACTGTCTCATATATGGTTTGTGTTATTTGAATAGGATTTTTAAGAAATTATTGTTCAAATCCAAATAACTGTTTCAGTATCGATTTCTCCAAATCCAAGAAATCAAACGAACTTTTTGTCTTCTATGTTTTTTGATATTGAGAAATGTTCTTCCACAATCTGGATTTGAACACGAACCTTTTTAATAATAGACCAAAATCTAGTCCATTATACTCAGAATTGGTGGTTTACATATTACTATAAGACAGGAACGTGTGGTCCATCAATTCAAACTTTTACAATTATTCGAAGGTGCTTATCTTATAAAATAAAGAGTAAAACCATTCAACTTTCTTAATGTGAATAATTTATTTAATCATCCCATATATTATTTTTCATCATTAGGATATATTTTACAAATATGAAGTATTAATATAGTGGCTTTGATCCTGAACTATTACTATAACGGTTCGTATCAATATTTTGTAAAAAAACATATTTCACCGCCTGTAATTTTGATGTATTTTCACCCTCAAAAAGAGTCTCATACGAAGATATTTTTCATCCGATAACGAATATGGCACCTAAAGAAGACGAAGTAATAAAACAGTAAATTGTAATTTTAAAAATTAGGCTCAATTTGTTAATAATTTTGATAAACTACTTTGATAAATTGGACTACAAATGAAAATTCACATAAATAAATCAAAAGGTAAGTACTTAAAGTACACCAGGTTTATTTTGAACTTTTCCTTACTTGAAATATAATCACACATTTACTCAGATATTCCAATATCAACAATTTGGAATTACTAAGCTTTTTTCCTCGAAACATTACATCATTGGTTAACAAAAAATATATTTTTGAATGAAACACACAGTAAGTTACACACATTTAGTTCCCGAGTGAAACTTTTATATTTCTCCAAGTAAAAGTTTTCAGTATCTGTTAAATATTTAAAGATATTTTCTCCATTTTCGTGGCAATACGGTAAATTGAGTTTCATTACATAAATATAATACATCTCGACAGGGTTTAAAAATTTATCATCGTTCGTCCCATATGTTCGTGCACCATATTATATTTTCTATGAAAGTGAAAGCCTGCAGGCTACGAATATATTAGGCGATTCTTGTAAACTTTTTTCATTATTCTCTTCTTCCCCCATCACGGAATTCTCCAAGGATTACAACCCCACGGAAGCTTTAATCGGCTGCACCAAAGCGTGGAAATAAATTGCAGATTTTCGAACCAAATCGGCGAATAGATATTTCAAAAACATAATAATAAATAGCGTTGATGGTTTTTTGAAAGGATAAAACGGGCGGCGCTGGATTTAAATTTGCTTTCATATTTGCATAAATTATTCAGTTCGACAGAGGATACGGCTGGATGCACATCAATCGTCAACATGCGTGTCAAAGGGGTTAATTATGTATTAAATAGATCAATTTGTTTGTTTTGTGAGTTTATCAAATAAAAACCATCCATTGTAAGCCCTGTTATAAAATTAATTCAGCAAAAATCATATTAACACGATAAATTTGATTTTTATTAGTGTTTGTTATGGAAATTTTAAATATTTGCGAACGTAAAGCACAATATACAGTTTGCATTAAAACTATTCTTTTTTTGAAATAACCGTCACATGCGCATTATTTTAATAGATGATTGCCAATATAATATATAACTGAATAAGTTCATAGGATTATTTTAACTTTAAACTTTTTTCTTCTTCATTTGAGATCGTTTTCTTGCAATTTTGTCAAAAGTGGTTAATAATTAAATTATTTTGCATTAATATTGTATTGATAAGACCTTAATTATGAAAGTATAAAAAATATTTATTTTATATGGAGAGACATCTTTAGTCTAGATTTTCCAGAAGTATATACAGAGACGACATTTAAAAAAAAACCATATCAAAGCCATTAAAACAATCGTCCATCTGTACCTATGTTATAAGATTTTTCAGCGAATTTAATATAAACACACGTTTAATCACAAAACGATGCTTATATCGATGTACAAAAAAGCCTGCAAAAAAAAAAAACATAATGTGAGATGAATACAAAATCATTAGTCACATGAGTATATGCGATATTTCTAAGGATATGTGAATAAAGTATTTGCAGAATTTAAACTGTATCTCAATTACTAACGGGGAAATCAATTGTTTATATCATTATAAATGTGAGTGCCAATGATTCAATATATTTTCGATAAATGTACAATTGTTAATTGAAGATTTTCTAAGGTTGCAAAATATAAAATTGCTCAAAAATGTGTGGAAAAAATAAAAATAAAAAGTTTTTCCAAGCAAAAATTTTCAATCCAAAAGAAACAATGATCCATATTCTTTATTTCATTCATACGTCTTAATTTAGTTTGTATCAATTTTTTTTTTATCCAGTTTTATAAATCAACAACGACATTTGAATGTGATATTCAACATTAGAAATAGATCATATCTTTATTGTGCCCCTGAATAACCATCTTCTCCTACTGTGAGTAGATGCCAAATATTTGGGAATGCGCCTTGACAGACGACTTACATGGAAGAGCCAAATATGTACACAACGCAAAAAGTTCGTCTATAAATTCAGGAAAATCTATTCTCCGTGGATAATCCACAGACTTGATATTTTTTTAACATCATACAGATCAATTATTGAAAACATGGACTACTTCTAATCACATCTGAAAATGAGCGAAAAACTGCAATTGATTTATTTCTCATATTCGCAAACAGATAAGCTTGTATTATTTCTTATACACTCGTTATTTAACATTGATATTAAGATTAAGATTACATCAGATTTTCTGAGATTTTTCTAGGAATAAAAATTATTAATGTGGGGTTTTCCATTGCCTTCCATGCGTGATTAAGTGATGATAACATTATTTGATTATGCATTTTTAGTATGAGAAGATCTATGAGAGAGTGATAAATTTATAATTATGCCATAATTATTATTGCAAATCGGTTACTCATAGGTGACTTTATTAATCACCCCAATATAATTATGAATCAAGAATTTGGGATAAACTTGGGTCGAATTTTTTCTCTTTATAAGAATACTTCACTATATTAATATTTACTCGTAATTATAATAAGATGTAAACATTAAATAAATCAATCAAAATAGATCTTCTTCGATTAAAATAATTTTGTTGTAATGTTTCATACATCAAAATTGAATTAGTTAAGCTCTTTTCAAAGAAATGATGGATCGATAAATAGATAGATAATAAAGCATTTTATTTAAAAATGTCCATATCCAAGCGCAACAATTGGTTATACTCTTATTTTGTGTATTTAATACGATTATATATATATGATTCCAATAATAAACTTAGACACGTTTGCAAATAGAAAATATTTTTTTCCCTATGTTAACCGTGTTAATTATCCAAATAAGGGGTGTTTACGTAAGGCTTCACCCCAACCCGCCCCAGACGAACAGGACCACACACATCGTCCGTCTTCAAATTCCATCTTTATTAGGCAACTTAACACTTGGCTCCGTTTCTGCATTCATATTCTCAGGTTAACATCTTAAAATAATAAACACGAATTCGAAACTGGAGTGGAGACCTTTTTCAGGACCGGGACGCGAGTCACCTGCGCGTCCTCAGGTACGCAACTTACTTATCGAAGTAGAGGGACACGAATAATGTTTTAGGCACACATCCCCAACCAAAATGACAAAAAAATCGCCTACTTGTTGATGCGGCCATATTTCCAAGTTTATTTATTCAATTTTACGACATGGCTGTGCGGGGATACTTCTAATAATAATGGATATTTGTGGCCTTTGATGCGATGCGATATACAAAATGTCAAAATTGGAAAAGTATCGTTATCGAATTGGAAGTCGAATTCTTGAACAAACACATTGATTCCTAAGACCTTTGAATCCTAAGTCTGGGCAAACAGTACTAATGGTATTGTTGTTTTTGAAGAATCTTGTCTGTTTTGATAAAGACTGAAGTTAATTTCGAATCGAACGAAAGCATATTGTGATATGGATGCCATTAACCATACAGCTTAATCATAAAATTTTATATTTAAATACAGTATTTTTTTAAAATATCAAAATTAGTTAATTTCAAAGGAGCAAAGTGCAAAATTATTGGCGACTTGCCTTGTGTTGGCTTGCTCATAATGGCTTGCATATGATAACAATGACGACGTCACAGACAAGACATTTCGGGAATATTTCTTCAACCCAAAAGATAATTATGAAATACATTTATTATTTACTTTGAGATTAAATTATCTTGTTATTAACAAATATAATTAGCACCCTACTATTATCTTATATTGAGATAGCTGACAAATTTGTTTTTCATCCTGGATATTGCAACTTTCTAGCCGGGCAAAGTTTAAATAAACACCCAACAACGTGTCATAAATATTTCCATTTATTTATTACATGAATCTGAATGAAATTCGAAATATACTCTGCAAAAAATAATCAAATTCAATGGAATCCTTTGGCTGTATATTAAACCACGGAATATGACACTTCTTCAGATCAGATCAATACTGATCTGATCTGAAGTGTAGATCGTTTTTAATTGTGATCACATCGATTGGTTACTAATATGCTTTCACATATCGTTAATATTCTAAATTTATCAATACTTGCTCTTTTTATTAGTATTAATCAGTTGATTGATTACGTTCTTTCAATATTGATTATTGCTTGCAAATTTTGCTAAGATGATTCTTGAACACAGAACTGGAGACAATGCTTCATTATTTTAGTCAATATTATGTGATGTTGTGGCAAAAATAAGATTATTTCAAATTAAAGAAAGAAAATATTATCAAGGTTTTTGACCGCTAGATTTTCGCAAAATTTTATTAATTCAATTTAATTTTAGTTAAATTATTTTTTCACTGTCTCAAAAATTGCATGCAATTTTATTAAGATCAATTTTTTTGTGTGATTTTCATTCATGCGAATTTTTGTGGTACGTAAAATTGAGACAGGATTCACAATATTACATATTAAAAAAAATATATCCTAATATAGGCAGAAATTGGGATTATTCTATTACTTGTGAGGAGTGATTGATTTCGGATGATCTATATTCAGATCAACTATGCGTTCGCTTCAGAAACATAAAATATATTCTGGTAGGTCGCAATTAAAACAATGCGGTGTTATTATATTCTATAATGATAACTGATATCATTAAAACAATAAATATGTCATTAAGATAAATCCATCTTTACGAACTTATTATTCTAGGTGGTAATAAACATAAAAAACTTATATATTTTCATTGCCTATTTCCGACAAGCTGGTGATAATTATCATATTTTACACATAATTATAACATAGATTAGATCTTGGATAATCAAATGTCAAAATTATTTAAGAATCGTTTTCCTGACATGTTATCAATAATGTATATAAAAAACGAAAAAAATTGTGTAACTAATGAAAGTCAAACGTAAAATAGTTCGTACACATTCGGAACATACCAAAAAATATAATTATCACTCTATATTAGAAAATTGTTCAACGAACATTTTTTTAAATTAAAATTTTAAATCAGTTATAAAGATATTATTAAAATTTTAATAGAAGTATTCAATGATCTCCAAGGGAATCTAATAAATTTATAATATAGTAAAAAAAAATGTATTAAAAACTCACATTTTAATTTATAATTGGCTTGAAATTATCGGATAAATAAATATTGATACTAATAAAATATAAGTATTGACATACTGTGATTAAAATAGATTTTTTTATACATCGATGGTAAAATCGATGGTAATATGTTTATTTATACGCGATTTTAAATTAACAATTTCCAGAAAAAATATCTTATTTTTCTTCAATCAGATTAAAAATCATTGAAAATATTAACGAGACAACTCAAATAAGTCTAAGAATGATGAAAATATTTTTTATTATCGGCTCTTTAATTAATATATGTCGCTGTTCGAATTTATATTGTCAACGTCTGAAGACTTCAATAATTAAGAATTTTTGAGCAGAGAATTATTTAATTATGTAATATTAATACGTCGATTGAATAGCTCTACAATATTTGGATTATTGTGTATCGGACAATCATCCCAACAAGAAAATAAAACGTTTGTCAATCTAACATTGAGAAGGCACCTCTCGGAAATTATAAAATTAAAAGTAATTTGATGGTTTTATTGTTAATTTATTGATGTTTGGATATGGATTATGAAATAAATATGATATTGGAAGTTGAGATTTGTCGAGAGATAGTCAAATTGGTCTCCCATATTTAGCGGCGGTCGGTGTCTTTTTTTCACAGCGTCTATTTTGTAACGAAGAAAAAGATAATGTAGAACGGGTCGTAGGGTGTTTTTAAAAGAAAGGAAAATATGAAACGGTCCAATTGACGGCTTAAATATGTCAAGGTTACGCTTTGATAGACGCGGAGTCGTGCGAATTCGCTATTACGCGGATTGCGATCCCGCTCGTATTGATATTTGTCGTTCGGAAGGATTTCGGCATTGCAATGCGAGTCCGGGGAAAGCGGGATCGGCGGGAAGGCGCGTCCGAGGAAGGCACGCCTCTTCGCGAGCGCCGGCCAATCGCGCGCCGGTCGGGCGGGCCGGCGGCGCGGGGGGGGAGAGTCGGGCGAGGGCGGCGCGGAGCCTTCCGGCCTCAGTCGCAGCGTAGCGGCGGTGCGGACCGCGTCGATCGGCGGACGGCCTCTATTTTTTTCGGTCGCGGCATGCACTAACGGCGCGATGCTCTCGCAGAAGTTGCCCTACGGCGACGGCCCGCTGGCGATGAGCGCCGGCCTCCCGCTCAGCCCCGGCCTCGCGCCGGCCTACTCCGTCAACTCGATGAGCTGCATGCCGATGGGCGGCGCGAACTCGAGCGCCCCGCAGGGCTACGGCGGCGGCTACGGCGCCGGCGTCGGCGTCTCCGTCGGCGGGATGGGAGCCCCCTCGGGCGGCATCGGAGGGATCGGCGGCATCGGCGGCTCGTGCATGGCGCCCACCTACTCCTCGGCCAACATGCCGTCGTGCATGGGCAACATGGGCTACGGCAGCGCGCTCACCCCCGTCGGCTCCATGTCCGGGGGGCGCGCCGAACTGGGCGGCGAGCCCGCCTCGCCCAACTCGGCCGCCCTGCAGCGGGCGCGCGCCGACAAGTCCTACCGCCGCAGCTACACGCACGCCAAGCCGCCCTACTCCTACATCTCCCTCATCACGATGGCCATCCAGAACAACCCGCAGCGCATGCTGACCCTCTCGGAGATCTATCAGTTCATCATGGACCTGTTCCCGTTCTACCGGCAGAACCAGCAGCGGTGGCAGAACTCGATCCGCCACTCGCTCTCCTTCAACGACTGCTTCGTGAAGGTGCCGCGCACGCCCGACAAGCCCGGCAAGGGTTCCTTCTGGGCGCTGCACCCCGACTCGGGCAACATGTTCGAGAACGGCTGCTTCCTCCGGCGCCAGAAGCGCTTCAAGGACGAGAAGAAAGAGACGATGCGGCAGACGCACAAGGCCGGCTCGACGGGCAGCGGCAAGGAGGAGCGCGACAAGGAGCGCGAGGACCCGCTCGCGCTCCTGCACGCTCCCGACCTCTGCATCGGCGAGGAGCTGCGCCCGCCGCCCGCCTTCGACCCCTACGGCCTCAAGCAGGAGCCGCCCACGCATCCCTTCAGCATCACGCGCCTGCTGCCCGCCGAGAGCAAGCCCGACCTCAAGATGTACGACATGGGCGGCTACGGCTACGGCCCGCTGCCCGGCCCGCCCACCCTCCAGCACGACTACTACCAGGGCGCCCTCTACCAGGCCTCGGCGCCCCCCTTGTGACAGTACCCCCTCGCCTAGGGCCGCAGACTATCCTGACTCTAAGCGCAGCGAGTGCAGTGACTCGACAGACTCTCGAATACCGCCCCCCCAAGACAATTTGTGCGCTTCGAACAATCTCATTTTTTAACACGGCGACCGGACCCGTATGACCCTGCGAATGTGATATAGAGGTAACCCCGCGTCCGCAAAACTATCGAATATTACAAAGTCGCGATCGTTCCAAATCGCGCAACCGAACAGACAAACAATGCTCACCGATTCCCGCCCGCTTTCGGAGCGCGTCGTTTCGATCGAGAATCGCCCGGCCCGGAAGCGCGTTCCGGTTTCGCGAAGAGAGGCTCCGCAAAAAAGCGCCGTCGAAAGCCCTTTTCATTTTTTGCCTCCATTCATGGCGAGTTCATTCAAAACCCTCGCGCGTCGCGGGTGGTTTATAGCCGTCGAGAGCTTTTTATAGAACCTTTTGCGGCCCGGCCGAGCCTTCCGAGCACGCACGGGTTTCGCTCGTCCCCTTTGTTCCTTTATTTATGAACGGCTCGTAAAGAAACAAAGTATTCATGTTGTTATATTTAAATATGAATATAACGACGCAAGCTCACCTAGATAGTTCTAAAAAAATATCTCGAATATAATAATTATTCATAGGATTTATATATACATATATAATTTAATGTACAATCTCAGATATATTCGATTCGTTATAGCATATATTATTTAAAAATTATATTTATAAACAGACAAAGTCTCCAATAACGTTTATACATTTCTACGTTCTAATTTCTAAGATAGCCTTAACGTCGGTGATCGTTTAAAATCCCATCAATCTCAATATGTCATTTATAAAATTAAAAGCGCGATAACGCCGATTAAAAACTAGTAGCGATAGTTTCCCGCGCTCCGCTCGCGAATTTGGAGCTTTCAAATTGGCAAAAATATATATTTACAGATTTGACGGCCATCGCTGAAGAACAGCAGTTTTCTTGTTTATCTACTAAATATTTATATATTCGAAGAGGGATCTGTTTATTTTGGCGCCGCAATTATTGTCAAATATTATTATTGTTAATGCCATACAGCTAACGATTCCAATGAGACTCGGTAAATAATTTAAAATTCATTCATCAATTCATTAGCTCTCTTACGTATCGGTGTATACGGCGATCTTTGATACATCTGCGTATCGATTTTATATCAAAAGCATAATGGACGGTGTCTAAATGCGACCGTAAAAAAATTAACACGATGATGTAACGCCGTAACGCGAAAGGCTACCGTTGAATCACATTAGATTATTCACGTTTTTGTTGTTTTTTCTCTCTCTTCTTGAGGCGTTTTTTTTGTTGAAAATTGAATGACGTTCATAAATTCGAGACCCCCGTGAGATAACATGACCCGAGGGCATTCCACCTACGACGGAGACAACCGGTACGAGGCGGTGTCACTAGAAAAAAAAACAAAAATGTCACTTTACTCCGAGATGTTAGCGACTATTATAAGTCGATTTCACTTAGATGTGTTAATTAAACTTCTGCGGAAACGGACAGTTTTGTAACGTTGCTCATTTTGGATGGCTACTGTATTGTAGTTTTTGTAGCTTCGAAATTGACTACCCACGGCGAACAGTTCCATATTTTGCGTTCGGATGCCTTTGTGATCGTTGAAGCGCAATATTGACCGATAGACCGAAAGCTGATATCCCGATTTGAGTCAAATGTATGCAAACATTCTGCATTTTTAATAGCTCTTTGTCCACAACGGCAAATTCTATTAAATAGTAATATAAATGAATCAATTCGATTAGTGTGTCATGATCTTTGCTTTTGTTTTTGCTATGCAAATCTTCATGGGAATGAATTTATTTTCTCACAAGATCTCATCGACGGTCTTTTAATCTCCCGTTTGTTTGGTTCAGTTTATCGCTTCGGCCTGTTGTGAACATAAAAAGAAGCCGTCATGCGATCCTTCGACTCGGTCTAGAGTGTAATCATGTGCGAAAGCAAATATCTGAGAAATAATTACATTATCATCGACGCAATGTGATAAACGATACCAGAATCAATTCATCGGTGGTGGCTTCTCGTGTGTCAATTGAACATTCATTCTTCTAAATGCTGAAGATCAAAGTCATGCTTATAAAGCGCGTCTGCCGATGCTCGGCAATTAAATTTTACGACATCACCGCGCTGACTCAGCGTTGCGTCAATTTTTTTATAAAAAAAATCGAGGTTAAAATCTACGTACGAAATCGAAATTTTACAATGTTCGCATGCGTCGGCAAAGTCACGATCCATTCAAGAAATATTATCGATTAATTTATTTTTACTAGTAAAGTCACATTTACTCGATTCCTATGAGAGATTTTATCATGCCACGTCCCCTTCGGTCTTTCGTCCTTATCTTTCGGTAATATTCCACAAAATGTACATACACACGTGTACATTTTATCCTGTGCAAATATGATCGATAATAAATAGCCGGAAATTGCTGTAAAATGTTGGCGGACTGTGCCATTTTATTATACACCACTTTTATCCACATAATTATACCAATTTTACTCACAATTCAAACAAAACTGTCAACTAAACAAATCACAGTGCATTTAAAGTATCAAAATTTCCAGACAGAATTTGATACACAAATAAATGTGGGTTCAGTCTAACAAATTCATCGATAAAATTTATTTGCAGCCATAAATATTTACATTGCGTGCAAATATCGCGTAGCTCAAGAACGCTATCATAAGTAATTTGTTTAAATATCACACCCATATTTGATAATCTTATATCGGCTATCGGCGGCTAGCATTGAGGCAAAAAATGTATAATGTAAATATAAGATTATTCGCGTGGATCTTTTGCGCTTATCGATTCATGAATTGCGTCGTGTTTTCGCACTCGAACGATCGAAACGACGCTACTGAAAAAACGCGGGAAAACCTGAATCGGACGGATCGATTCGACATTGTTTGTCTGTGCTCGACTATATCGGATGATTCGGTGATGTTAAAAAACAATGATTCAACTACCGTGTAGTGATCATACTGTGTGAAATTCGATTTGGAATGATTTTAATTCTTATTTTTGTAATGATTGTTTTTATTTATACTTTTAAGATTGTCAACTAATCACACAATCAATTGAAACGCATCGATGGATGCGGATTGATCTGTTACCATAAGGAAAACCTAATGTAAACTAAAATTATGATTCTCATTATTCGATGCCATACTTTTGTAATAAAAGCCGATCCGTCGGTTGTGTAAATTTAAAATATTGAAAAAAATAGTTAAAACACGTTCGAAAAAATTGAATATACATTCTGCATCGACATTTTTGACCCAAAGATGTGGAAGTTCAATCTATATTCAGCCGAAAAAAAAAATTACATCGGATAGTTTGCATGCGTTTATTTGAGAGAATAACATTATTTCGCCTCTTGGAAAAATAGTTGTGCAATAAATGCTTTACAAATTATTCATTTTATATACTAAATTTTACATAAAACCGTTGTAGATATGTAACAATTTTATATTTAATAGTCTAAATGAAAATCTGAAGTATACTATCCGGCGTCGTTTAGTAACAGAAGAAAATATATTTGTATCTTACTTTTAAGTGTTCCTATATAATTTAACAATGATGTCTGATAATAATACTTCAGCCGAGAAAAAATGTGATTTCTGGAAAAAATATTTAATCGAAAATCGCAATTATTCAATAATCAGTCAATTTAACATTAATCATTTGTAACAAAGGATGGTACCACCCGTTAGAGCACAATCATAGATATTTTATCCAGAATCTTATTAAAATATATATATATTGTAAATAATTGTACAAAGAATTTATCATAATTATTGTGCATAATTATTGTAATTTTATTCAAATTAGATTTTATGGAAGAATACTGTATTTAATTTAAAAAAGACTGGGTTGTTAATACATTGAAATATTATTATAAAATTATATGGATTTATCTGTTTTTATTTTCAATAACGTTAACGCTGTATAAAAATGTTTATTATTATTTAGACTACATCTGTACAAAAATAGAGCCCAAACATAAAAGTTTTCGGACATATCATACTTAAAAAAATTATAGTAATCTCATTTTATTTCGAATTATTCTAAGATCTTTATTTTGGATGTGTTTTATTTTTGTCTTCTTTTTTAAGCTTTTTATTTTTATTGCTTTTTATTAATTTACCGTATCTCGAATCGATTGGCATTCAATTAATTCTTGCAGTCAATTTTCTTTCAACGATGGTGCGATTTAAAGATAGATAATCGAGTTTGTATTAAATGGTACGTTTATAAATAATTGTAAATAATGTGTTCATACTTCAGTTTAAAGTAAATATATGTCAACTTGAAAAATGCTAAAATAAATTTAAACAAAATATGATTTAATGTCTTTCATTTGTATTTGCAAAACGATCCTGATTTACCTCAAAAATATACTTAATAAATTGCCATATCCGTCCGTCGGATATACAAGTCTATTCATACAATGTTATCCCATTGCCTAAATTGGGATAAGACTATTCAAACAAGAATTTCATTAATCATCTTAATATTTAGTTTTTCAGATCCAGAAAATCAGACTAAATTGAATCAAGAAATCGATCTTAAATATCAATTTTTTTAAGTATCTATCGTTTATAACAAAAAATCAGGATTTATCCTTTGTTAGTCATCTGTTTTACATTGTAACGATGAAATATCATATAAATAAACTGCCCTTATCTTCACAAAAATATCTTAGCATCACTCAGTGCAATCAATTAATTTGCTGTCGGTCTTGTAAATGATTCATTATATTGAATTCCTGACGTCTGCTTTGAATATGATATATGGAAGAATGTGGCTAAGGAAATCCTCATTATTATACAACTATTAAATATGACCTTAATACGTTTTATGTTATAATGAAAAATAGCTTGAATCAACAGTCTACGTTATTGTGATAATAAAATGGCGGATGCTGCGAAAACTCATATTTCTTTTATTAATTTCGAGCGAAAATAATTACTGTATTGTTGTATTTGATCTAAAAACTCAGTAACAATAAACCGCACGTTGCTTGAAGAGTTCCCAGAAAATTATAGATTATTTCTTGTTACGTCTTGAATGAGAAATATTAGTTGAAACTCGAGAAGTGTGATGCAAGATCGCATTGATCAAGTTCAACACGATTTGAGACCATTGATGAATAACAGCGTTGTGAATTTTGATTTGAAAGTCTATTGATTATTATTGCATTGAATTGCGTTAATTTTTCTATAAAAAGTATTCATAATGCACAATTTTTTCAACGATATGCATTGTGAATTATCTTTTGGACTTTATAAATGGACAATATAAAAGTTTGGATTTTAATTAATAATTTTTATTAAACGTTGTTAATCGTTTGATACTTCATGAGCTCTGTATAATTTGTCCTTTATTATGACAAATCATAAATTATGCTGTAAAAATTGCCATATTTATTAAGTAGCGTCTCGAAGATATATGACTAAATCTTAATACTGCAATAATTTTATATTTACATCCCAATAAAATTGACTCAAATGTAATTGCAATATCGTCTTCAAAGAAGAATTATAATAAATACAATACACATTTGGCAATTTCAATCGATAAGATTGTTTAATTGGATACAAAGAGCTGAATACTAGATTGTATTATTGGAAGATCGTGTCAAAAATCAATCAAAATCGATCGAGTTTATCAAATCAGAGTGATAAGGTTAATCGAGAAATCATTAATAGCATTGAATAATATTTGCAAATAGTATTATGTAATGGTAAACAAAGTGTAAAATCGTAGATTCCTCGTAGATAATTTCTTTATTTTAGTTTATCTTCGACTGATTATGACCGATACGGATATAATTGCTCGCGTGTCTCATAAATTTCACTAAGTGCGAATCAATATAAACAATCCTGTCGAACAATTTGTTAATAAAATATAGACATACCGTCAGACGGCGTGCTTATGATATATTGTGCGCTTTATCGATGAGTAGGTTTTGTGATTGCAACTGATCACCATCGGACAATTGAAATTCGATGATGATTCAGGATGATTATGCACATCAGATCGCAGTATAACAATAACAATATTTGAGCATTTGAGCAACACAAAAACATCAATAGATCATAAATGTTTGAGCATCGTTTTTAAACGTGTTTTTACGTAGACGGTAAAAAAAAGTATTGATATCGAAGGGGAATTGAACTTTATCCTTGCTTAGATAAGCGACCTCAAAATCGATCTGTATTAAAAGGTCATTTAACAGGAATAATGATACTAGTCATAGGTCTTTGTATATTATATATGCGTTAGTAATGTAGGTAAATCATTAAATAATTCAACAATATATTCGGTCGTCTGTCGAGCAATGTGACATTGCCAAATGCGAAAACAGTCGTCCTAAACTGTTGTAAGCTATTTAATATAAATTTGTTCGTTATTCAAATAGAAAAAGATCAATTTAAACTTCAAATTCACAAATAATCTTTGTTCCTGAATGAATATTGAGGATATCCTAGCTTCTTTCCATTTATCATCTGGTCATAATCGTATTTGCAAAAAAAATATTTGTTGAAAAATGAAAAATCATATTAATGTATTGGTTTTTATAAATTCTTTTCATATGCATTATTTTAGCATAATAAGTATATGAAGTAGAATTACATAGTCTTTTTGGTGATACAAATAATAAGTATATATGTACGAAATTGTACGAAAATGCGACACTATTTATATATTTGCAGATAATTTATGAAATTATCTGAATAATAAAATTAATCTTGATGTATATAAAAAATATTGCATTAATAAATAAGTGCTTTATCTTGTAGCCAATTGATCCGATACGAAGTCGGCTGATTGATAAAAAAATATGATAATTTGCATTTGGTCGATGTTAAAAGTATGGGCATAGTTGATCACTTTTGACTTATCCCATAAACTTATGATGATACAATACACATAGTAATTTGTACAATTCATTCATAATAATTTAAATTAGCATTTGTATTGATATTCTATACAAATCGAGCGATATTTTTGCGTCAATATTTAGATAATTTGCATTTGAAAGACGCCTAAATAGTGTATTTGTTTAATAATAATTGCCATGATATTAATGTAGCGTTACGTATTAATGTCACCTGGATGCTACGTGATATACTGCGAGTTTGAAAGACACGAAATGAAGGCATCACATTTTTACTTTCTGATCGTCTTTGAATATATCAAGACTAAGTTTACAGACGTACGTACGTGTTAATATAAACCTACATGTCCTCCTAACTCAAATGTATGTACTTTGAATCCTGCTGGCTTGCTATGTCATTAAAGTCGAACCGCATCGAAATGACACTTTACTTCAAAGTAATTTTACGATGGCGATTTTAAAAAATGCGATAAAATTGCACATTAACTATATAAAAGCGACATCGTTGTTATTAGTTAAAATAAAAATATTTGGATTTTGCACGATTTAAATATATATTATTCATATCCAAATGTAATTGATTGTATATCAGGCATTCAATGCTTGGGCGTTCATTATTCAGATTTATAATATTTTCATCCATAGGCTTGCTAAAAACATTATGATTCCTTAATTTATGGCTTTATAATTAAATATATATAAAAATAAATGATTCCATGAGCATACGTTCGTAGTATGATTGCTATCCCTGTTTATCGAAGCAGATGTATGAGTACAAGCACATAACGCGAGATGGCTGCCATTTTTTGTAGGAAATGCATTAACCTGAATTGAAATATTACCCTCGATGATGGCTTTCACAGAAACACACACACCCATCTGTAAACAAACATAAGCCACGACTTCAGCGGCAGATCCCATGATCCATGAGAAACCTCATGAAATGTTGATATTGCCGATAGCGACCTACTTCGGTAATCACAATAAAAAACCTCATTGGATCCTTCTAAATTTAACAGTCCAGGATTTAATTGAATATGACTAAAATAATTTGATTCAAAATCATAAATGGCTGAAGAATCCGCACAATATCATGAAAATCGACCGTATGCAAATCTTGATGGAATAATACGCTTAAAATTGTAATTAAAGTCTATTTAAATATAAATATTTTTATGTATTTATCCAAGCACTATGTCACACACAATCTTTTGTGATTCCTGTACAACTATAGTATTTATTTAAGCATTTAGCCTAACCGCGTTACTTACGCATATATTACACTTATATGAAAAAATATTGAATTTATACGCTGCGGATAGTATAAATATAAAATCAAATGTTATTGAATATTTTTGAAGAATTAATTCGTAACAACGAATCGGATTTGCATGGATTTTATATAGCAAATACTTTCATATCAATAATATATTTTTCAAATTTGCCAAAATCTTTACCATGCGATAAAAATAAGTATAGTAAGCATACTATTAATATATTGGCATTGATTAGGTTTATTTTAATATATACATTTATAGTTTAGCCCATAGGAGTTATTTTTAAAAACTAAATTATAAAAAATATACAAAACAACATTATATGGTGAGATTCCATCGAAATAATTCATCAAGGATTGATAAAAAAATTTTTTTTTGTGGATACCAAATAGTAAAAGTTCATCGATTCACGTCCAAACTATGAAGAAATTATTTGGTTTTTAGGTAGTATTGGTTGTATACATTGATTTGATGTGTTTGATTTTTAAATATGTTCCGGGAATGTTCATATATTATATTTATGTCAGAATTTTAGATTAAGATGTGTTATTAGATTGTTGTTGAATATTTTATTGTATCACAATCGAATGCACGTCTTGAGTATGAGGTTTTTCATGGATTTGTTAAGTGCATCAGTTGAAGCGAGACGGGCTATCCTTTCGGTCCTAAGACGCATAATAAAAAGAGTTTGGACGTTTTGAAGCATTCGATTAAAGCGCGTGCAAGAGCGAGACGGCGTTAATATTTAATGCTGCCGTCTAACGGGCCGGTTATGTTATGGCGTGCACGAGGGAGATAAAAGTATATTTATGAGCGACGCTGTTTATTTCGTGCGCTGTAATTCGGATGCTTCCGAGCGCGAGCGAAAGAGACGGCGAATAGAGGGTGGCGAAGATGCACGAGAGCGAAAGGGTGAAACGGATAACGTGGCGTTTTTTCAATTGGTAGAGGAAATGGAGGGGCGTGGCGCATGCGCCCCAAATCAGTCAATACGGACATTATCTTTTTGATGCGCCCCTGCCGTTCTGCTGTTCTGCCATTCCCGCTGCAAACTTTGAATCGCGCCGATAAATCGTCCAGATTATCTTAACTACACTTGCTAAAAATCACAACAAAACAATCGATCATCAAATGGAGTTCAAATATTCAATTAAATAACAATGCAAGCAATAAATATAATATCGTACATAATAAATATCAAAAAATGATTTAATCATCATTATCAATGAGCATTTCGTCAATTTCCGAACATAATAATTCAGTACTTATAGATTTGAGCTCCGTTCGTCTCTCATAACTTATACATTCCCGATTGGGCCTTCTGGGTGTTCAGTATTAATAACATAACCCGCAGAGCACACATTCAAATCCCGACGTCTCTCGAAGCTCGGGTCCGTTCTGGCACAACTTCTGCATCAATATTTGAGCTTATCCAATCAGGATTCTCACGCATATATTCCAATAGATATTTCATCAAATCATGGACACATTGAACCCGAGCGGCTGCAATTTGAGACGACTCAATCAACTGCCACAAAAAAGTTTAACGACCGCCATAAACGCTCTCCGAACCATCGGTCCCCAGACGCTGATCATTAATCACAATGATCGCCGAGAGAAAAAAAAACCCATCAAGCAGATGATGGGTTACATTTTGAAGCTCATCATTGGTTCACGGTAAAAGGTCGCGTTTTCACCATTGGCTAGAATGAATTATCTCCCGCTGAGCGGGTATCTGTTTTCGTATATGTAATTTGATACTCGTGTCTGGAAGCTTTTTTCTGCCGAAATACGAAGCAGGAGGGACTCGGGATCACTACAAAGCATAATGGATATTCATTTTTTGCTCATCTCGACTATTTTCTTATACGCAAGAATAATTACAATATTCCGATAAGATTGTTTAATATAACATAGAAATTCAGAATTCTAACTAGTTTTAGATTTAAATACTATATAGCAGCGCTTCTTAAACTTATATGGTCCGCGGACCCCCTCTTGGAGCAAAATTTCCTTCGCGGACCCCCTCTTGAACAATTTTTTTTTCGGGGAACCTCATCCCAACCCTTGTGACTTAATTTTTCAAACAAACAAACATTTCTTTGCCAAAATAGATCTTCTTATAATGTTTTCTGTAAATAATTTCACGAAAATATCTTATTCAACTACAGATAAATGTTTTTTTTATATCTTCGCGGACCCCCGAAAATGACTTCGCGGACCCCCAGGGGTCCGCGAACCCCTGTTTAAGAAACCGCTGCATTTAGTAAGGATAATGCAAAATATCTCAAATGATTTTTACACCAGAATGCTGGTGTTTTGGAGTCAGTCGCCAAACGGTCGAGTTAAAACATTCATTAGCATTTTGGGTATGGCCACCCAAGCATCTTTGAAATAATTCATCCCTGAATAAATCTTTATAAATCGGTAAGAGATGCTGTTTTATCTTTTGGTCAATAAATGGAGTTAGATCTTCAAGCTTTGGATATTTTTTAAAGCAATGGTTTTTTGCCATTTGCACCAGCTTTTGACTCCAGTTGGGTTCCCATGATAATGTATTTTTTTTAATTCCTCGATTTTCTTTACTTTTCGTTCATTTATTAAGATATAAGATATTTTGACATTTTTGCTACGAAAATTTAAACACAAACGACAAACTATCGAGCTAAACTTGACTTCGAGTAACTTCGAAGCTGACTTCGAGCAACTTTAATTTTGCATACCTACAGTTAGAGATGTATGAGTGCAATATAACGATAATTTTGCTTTAAATATTTTTAGGAACATCTTCTGTAATAAAACTAAAGATACAAAAGATTTAAACAAATTAATTTAAAAAAAAAAGATTTTATTGAACGTTGTAAAGGGTTGCGCAATGTTTGTGAAATATCTTTAATAAAATAACTTTGTAGCTTCCCTTAGAAATAAAGGACATAAAAGAGCTTCACTCAGTGACTGCATACTACCACAAGTAAACTGAAATCAAATATTTCTTTATTTATAAAAGAAACGAAAGCAACTCAAAACAAGAATGTTAATCAGGGGTCGATTATCAAGGTGTATTATATAAAAAGTAAATGTTAGAATAACCTATTATTAAGCCTGTGTATAAAATTACATGATATTGAATTTACGTTAGTCATTGAGAAAATATAGTATGATCGACTTATTTTGCTTAAAGAAACCCTTTGAATTAAATCACAAAGGTTGTTTTTTATAATAATTCACTGAAAGAGCAGTAAATTATTGTATATTTATACCAATTTTTTCATTAAAGCATACCTTATTTTTATCTCCGATCTTGAATGACTTTTGAATAAATCATAATATTATAAAATATTATGATAGTAATGATTAGTCTTTTATTATTAGTCTTTTTCACATTAGTCTTTTTACAATTATGAAAATATTAGAGTTAAGATAGACGAATGAATGGAATAAAATACGATGCATTTCAAAGTATACAAATAAACGACTATGAAGAGTTTGTATGGATCAAAATTTAAATAACTGTGGTTTATCCAATTCGTTTTTGCATAATGTTTGTCGATTCAATGAGCACTCGGTCAATATATTATTAATTGATTTCCAAATGCATTCCAATTTTCCATGATGATATTCGATTAAATGTACATAGCATGAATCTGTCGACTTAAGTCATAACCCGTGGCGGAGTTACGGCACTGTGTGATCGTCGTCTTGCTATCGGTGGCAAGTCACACGAGCGTAATTGCTGACTGCACCCCGGGCACAATCAAGGCACAAATCAACGAGATTGTTCCCGCTACGAAGGGCCGAGGGATTCTCCACGCACTGTTGCAACAGTGCCACCAATTCTAATCGGCTTACTATAATTGGTAATCTAATAAGCAATCAGATTTGAATTTAGTTCAAACAAACATGGCCGATGACCGTATGCGCCCCCGGTCCGACCTACCCCCACGAGGGGGCGACTAAGTTAATTTTATGTCGGCATCTACGAAGCCGTCCCGGAGTAAACAGGCTCTGCTTTAACTTGGGCATTAAAACGCTTGCGGCGGATTCGAACCGGTGCGGTTTCAACACCTCTTGTATATGAACACGTCCCTGTAGTTCCGGGAAGAAACGGGATTTATCTTCAATATCGACAATCTGAGGCTAACGATAATGTTTCGTCATTCGATGGCCACTCTAAGCTTGACCATTCGTGATCCGGTGAAGAGTTTTGGGATTAGGTACGAGGGGTGACCGCTGATGTACTTAGTTTAAAAGAAGGCTCTCTGAAAAATCCCAAAATCTCCACAATCATTTTTACCCCCTAATATCATTCAAAAATCGTATCATGATAATAAGTAAATCTGTAGAAAATCAATTGAATGATTTATGCATTCCAAAAATATTGCTCAATATTTGTCATACAACAAAAATGTTTAAACAAATTGCAAACTATGAAATTTCCACTTGAAAAACGAATTCATTTACACGTGATTTATTTAAAAATCAATAAATACAGCTATATATAGTCTACCTAGAAGTTCACAGCATTTTCTTATGCAACTAAATAATGTAGGAATTGATTTATATTCATATCTATTAAGTCAAAATCGTCTGTTATTTGCAACTGACCTAATGTTTTCTAAGTTCATCTTAATTCATACGAGTTTTTGAACTCATATATAATATTTTACACGCAATAAATATTGTTCTCCCTATGTATTAGGGTCATTTGGTTTCTTTGAAACTCGTCTTATTTGATCATAACCGGCTATAAAAAATGGGTGGCATTGTAGAAGTTAATTCAAAGAATAGGTAGCAAAATTGATCTTAAAATGATTGTTTAACATGAAATCGTTAAATCCAAATAAACAACAGTATTAAGCTTCTATTATAATCAATTGGATAGATTATGGATCATTATTTCAATTTGAGTGAAATGATAAGGGTCCTATTGGAATATTTAAATCCAAAAAAAAAAAAATGTGGCAATGGGATTGAAATTATAGTTGAAAAATAGGGATTGTTGAATAAATAAGGGATTAATTAGCGGCGAAGAAATATTTATTGTCGTTGCGGAAAATTGATTTATTCAGTAGATATGGCAGAATAGGTTTAAATGGCTTAACTTGACGACTTTTCGTTGCAATAATTTGCAAAATGCAAAGTGATGTTTGCTTATTAGTCAATGTGTGAATGCATCACTTGTTCGGAGGGAATAATGCATTGTATTCATTACGCGAAACGCGCTAATGTATTGGCTACCTTAATGAATTGTATGCTAACGAGACGCTGTATACTGTCATTTAAATATTATATTTTATTATGTATGTAACATAAAAAATAATTGTACTATAGTGAATCAAAAAATGCTACTTACGGCAATGGTTGAGTGTGTATGAAAAAAGAACGATTTTTTTAAACGCGATTTGATGAATTTTTTGAGGGAAATATGCTTCGAAAAATCGCAAAATAGATAATTGACGAATCATCATCGATATGTACAAAAAATACCGATTATATCTTAGTCAAACACCGTCGGTCTATAAGTAACCGTGAAAACGACCCGTGAAATCGAAACATTGACTACGTGCCAATTGATAAAAATGTGCGAATACCGTGTGAATATTTTAACCAAACAATGAGTGTAAACGCCAATAGATTACGAGAGTCATCTTAGAGCCAAACTGATAGCCAAACAAGGAAAAATATGAATTATCACGCCACAAACTCCGCTAAAATAAATGTATGTCAAAGCAATGTCGGCATCGGGACGCTCCGAAATCGCTTCAAAAATCGGATTGTTTTTCAAATCGACTAATTGAGTAGTTAATTTGCAATCAAAGGTACGATCTGTAATTCGAGTCCATTGCAAAAATTCAATCAGAGCCGGAGCGAGAAGTTTCTTATCAAATATTTGCCGTTTGATGAATAATTAATAAGTTTGAAATTTGTTTAATCATAATTAATCCGACTGAATGGGTCCATTTTAGTAGCCGCCGTTCTCACCTGGAAGCTACCTGGACACGACCCACTGATTGGGTGTTTGATTGTTTAATTGACTATTTGACTAGACGAGGCCTTCAAGATTTTAACCGTGCGCGGCAACCCAAGCATATTTTATAAAATTGGAAAAAATCATCTCATTAAAGCACATCAAAACCCCTTTGTCTTTGACTTGATTCCATAAGATTAGCAGATATGAAGCTTGATTCCCGGAGAAAATCATTTAAAGCTAATTAAGCTTTTTATTGCAAGGTAATAAACAGTCCCTCCATGCTATACGTATATATGAATACAATTGAAATAAAATTTCTTCCCAAGAAATAGAAGTACATACGTATGTAAAGTGTATGTAAAGTGAACTTCATTTTTTTGCTACTACAAAATGCTCATGATCTACTATTATTTTTTCCAATTCTATTGATATCAGATATCCTATCCCATCAAATTTTGATGATCATAGTAAATATAAAACATTAAAGTTATTCTTTTTGCATATACCAAGAAAGAAGCATAAACCATGAAAGCAAATATGAAAATAAATAAATAAATGTGAATAATTAAATTTAAGAGCTATCAGGGGATTCTATGGATTTAGAATAGAACATATTTCTGTATTGAATCTGGATCAAGATATAGATTATGATGAAGAAAACCAAGCCCGTGTTTAAATTGCTGAAATACTATTTTTTTAAAGCATAAGTAGGAATCTTCAATAAAGATCTTCACTTTCAGATCAAATTAAATTTTCAACTTCAAATATCAAATGATCCTGATCCTGATATTGCATCAGTTCTTTAAATGAACAGTAATCATTTTAGAATAATAAGTTCATAAAACTACATTTTAAGCCTTTAGCAAACTAAAAAAACTACGTGTGGTGGTTATTAGGCATAGTCATCTAATAAACATACATGGACATGCAAAATCGACATTAAATTATAAAGCAAATCAATGAATCAAATTTGTTTATGTAATTAATAACAAAAACAGATAATATTTTGTTATTAATGAAATATTCTTTGATATCTTTATCAATCACTTCACTTAGATAATATATAATTGGGATTAAACGCCACGGGCTAATCCATATCTGGTTGATGTAATGTGATTCATGCCCGATTCTTTACATGGATTTATATTGCAAATTGATAAAGGCCATAAAGCTATATGTTTTTATGAAATTTATCGAATTGCTATCGCCATTATCTTCGTATTCAGATGTAGATTTTGGCAAGCTGTTATAGAGCTTTCAAAGCTTTGCGGGATAAAAAAGGATCGCTGGAAGGTGGTGGCGCAGTGTTCGCGGCCAAATAAGTCTGGCGCAGTCTTACTTAAACATTTGGCAGTCAATGGACGAGAAAATTAAGTTAAGTGAGTTATACAAAAATCTGGCTTTAACAAAGTGGAATTAGCTAAGAGGTGTCAAGATTTTATCTATCCAGGCAGAAAGGTGGAACGATTTCGAAATGAGAAGGCGCAAATTTATTCCTATATTTTTCGAGCGATTTATATGAATTTTGGCTCGTTTGATAAAGTTGATATATGATATAATAACCATGATGTTATGACAAAATTCTTCGTCTCGATTACTCTTTTTCACAGGCGCCACTGCTTTGGTCTTGGAGGCATCCGCTCATGTTATCTGACATCAGGTTTTATCGCTCGCACCCTGTCATTATTATCACAAGCCTCGTTGCCACACATTTGTGATAACTGATCACGTACGGCACATCTGACGTTAATACAAGGAAGAGCTTCGTAGGTGGTATATATTCAATTGATCTGATCGCAAATGAAATTCAATACGTAAAGAGCTGATGAGCTGTGCTGCTTGATTGTTCCAGAGGCTCCAAAGTTTTCCAAACTAGTAATTTTGAGATAATTAACAAAAAATATAATTTTTCTAAGGTATACGTACCCATAAGTATTCACTAGTCAATTCTGTCGAATAGACTTTCGTTTGTATTGTATTAAGAGTTATAATGAGCATCTAACCATGAGTTCTTTATTTCGGATTTGATTCAATGATTCAAAATTTCCCAGCAAATGTGTATTTAGTTTAATGCTTGAATCAAAGTCAGACTTAATTCGTTTCATATTATGTGTATTTAATTAGAATCAAACTCCATAGAAGTATATCTATATATGCTAATTAAACATTTGAAGGCCTAAACATTTGAAAAGATCAATCATCAATGTTTAAGTGTGATAATTTTCATCAATTCTCTTCCAAATGAAGGATGCATTTAAAAATATGGTAGAATACCTAATTAGAATTAATATTGAAGGAATGTTGATCATCTTGATCGGAAATGTGAATCATTTTCAAGATATCTCTTTATATCGAAATACAGTTGCAGAAAGAATTATTGATTTGGCCATCAATTCAAATGATTAGATCAAAGCAAACTTATCTAGTTTTCAAAGATTTTTCATTGCCTATGACGAATTTATGGATATTGGGGGTTTTTGTAGCTACAGAAAGCTCTCCTTCAACGACCGGAAAATACGCTATTAATGCAAAAAATTGAAGTTGAGAAAAATTGAGAAGTGAAATTTCTTGATGGTTGAATTAAAGCAAAGTCACTACAATGCTGAATCATACTTCTGCCATGGCGGGATCTTAAAATTGTTTTGCAGTTGAAAGAACCGATATTTTTTAAATTATTTTTGCTTAGAATTTTTGCTCATAAAACACTTAGATCTAACATTGCAAAATTTATCTTTTTTGTTTTGGTTGATACAACATAACACTTATATGATTTAAATATAACGCTGCAAGGAAAAGATCAAGGAATCATTACAAACATGTGTAATAAAATTAAAGAATTCAAATGTAAGCTAGTTGTTTGGGAAAAGGTCATGAAAAATGAAAATTTAACGCACTTTCCGACATCCAAAATGAACAAATCATGTTCAGGTGAAATTGCATTGTATCAAAAATACGCCGAAAAAATTCAAATTATGAATTTGGAATAAGATTTGCAGATTTTGATTCTTCGGAAGACTTCTTGATTTTCTTCAATTATTTCAATAAATACAGAAAAACAATTAGTATCTAATCATATGCAAATGGGGGTGATTGAAATTTAGTGCAATTAAAATTTGAATTTACAAATATTTATCAGTAAAACATGAAAATGCACGAAAATTCGCATGTGAAATCATTTACATATTTGAACCTTATAAAAAGGAAATAAATAACCTGTCAGATTCAGAATTAACGAGGCTTTTAGTTAACTTTAAAAGTAATCACTGCGAAATAGGAGAGTAATAGCAGAGAAGAAATACCAAGTGTCAGAAAGAAGTCTTTTATTATTTCTATACTTATCTGAATAAATTAGTTTTTTTGCATCCCACCTAAACTTTTTTATATTTTGGATCATGTTAGCCTTTGAGTTTGACGTCCCTGCTGTAATGCACCGATGCACTTACAAAAATTCACTGATAGCGTTATCGATGCCGGTTGAACGATATACACATTTAGTTGGAAAACTTAAGTAATAGATACTATATTTAGAAATATTAATTCCCTGAAATCAATTCGATAACTCTGGTACTGATGGATCTATTTATGGAAATACGATAGTATTGGCTGCGAATTTGGAATCTATTTGATGATGATCGATCTGTCAAAAATTAAGAATAATGGCGATTACAATTGGTAGTCTTTCAACATTTTTACTCTAGTATTCTCATTTTAGAATTTACTTTTTACTTAAGCCTCAGATGGATTTTTTACTCTATCCTGTTATCGGTTTTGCAAGAAAAAATCGAGTTGAACTCTCTGAACATGATCATAACTATTTTTTTAAAAGTTTTGATATGTTCAACTGAGTGACCCACTGGATGAGCGTTCATACTCGTAAATAATTCTCAAAAACTATACTACCTTTGATATCAATTGCTTAAGCAGATAAATATATGATACCAAGAGAGTATGACTATGAGGATTTTTTAAAATGGATATTTAAGAGGTGTTGTTGCCATTGAGGCCATGTTTCATTGATTAACAATGGAAATCGTAATAGCATATCGACAACGCATATTTGTGATTATTGAATTGTAAGTTTTCATTGTGACATTAATCAGTATAATGCGTTATTGATTGAAGTTATCGGTCAATAGTCATACCGATAAGTTCTAATCAAGGTCCAACGTTTCCCTCCCCAGATAAGTTATTGATGATTTGTTTTTGTCCACAGTAAAATTTTAGGAAGTCTGATGAGTTAATTATTAAACAAATAGAAGTCGAAAGGCATGCCTTATCACAGAATAAGGCGATTGAATACAATATTATTGATATTTAGTACGGCAAACATTGGTTAATTATTATATAATCGCAATGGAGTGATTGTTGATGATTTTACACGCACTTAATCGTATGTTTGAGTATATTTTTTTATTGATGAAAATAAAAATTCCAACTAAATATAGCTTGCGTCATGGGTACGTACGAGCATGTCGTACTTTAATTTCATCATCGAATTCCGCTCTTTGACCACAAACCTTCGAATATTTTCCGAAATCCAAATAAACAAGTTTTCATTTCCGACATTTTTTGTAGCCCTATGTTTACGGAGCATCTAAAAAGTTTCCCCGCCATTTTCTAAAGACCGATCGTTTCGTTCTTAGCGGAATTTTACTGTGACAACTTCGACCCGTTTTGTCTATAAGTTTTGCTACGGTACAATAGCTTATCTTATTTGTATCTATGGCGAAACTTATGAAAGAGAGATACTTCTTTCCAAGATAACTAATAGCGGATGTATACGTTCCTAAAATTATTTCCTGGCAAACAATACAAGACTTTACTTTTCAGCGAAGAGTCTACACGAAGTACACGTAAATAATCTATGATTTCTATCACAATACGCGAAATTTTGTATTCATTGGAGGTACAATATTATTGCCATTTTTTCAATTTAAGTAAGTTATTGATCGTTTAATCCAATTTTCGTAACACTAAATTTCTTCTCAATTCCATCCAAATTAATTTAATTGGTTGATAAATCCATTCATATATATTTTATATGCATGCATAGTATCCATAATCAATAATTTAAATTACGTTAATTGGGAGGCAAAATATCATTCAAACGATTTATATTGTTACTAGGTTAGTTCAAACTTAACTTTAGATTCAGATTATTTTTTTAAGTTAACATAACTAGCTTCGGTATAAATTATAGCTCCTGGACTCCGGGCTCGATCTATATTTGTCCTGATATCCTTGACCTGTAAACATAAATCATTAGAGGAGCGGTTCTTAAGCTTATGTTATCCACGAAGCCCATCTTGAATAACTTTTTTTTTGCGGACTCCATCCCAACCCTAGGCATTTTACATATTCAAATTCTTATTACGATTTCACCATTACGCGACATGTAGACAGGGAACGTTCTAGTTTTTCAATTAAAGTTTTTTTTAACCGCTGACTTGGATGATTAATAAAGTCGATGAAAGCAAATGATTTGCAACAATCCAAATAATCTTACTCTTATTTAAATATATACAAGTGGAAAGCAATGAAATATATATATATAAGCAACAAATTTGGATAGATCAAATATATGCCATATTCATTTTCAGATGTAGGTGAGCTCCATAGATTCTCATTTGTATTCCAGATGTGATTAAACTAGAAGAGCATTATTTCTAAATTATATTTCGACTATTATTACAAATTCAGTCGCATACAGGTGTCTTGCATAGTTTTATTGATCATCTTATTGTTTTCCAAATCCAGGAAATTAGGATAAATTTGAATAGAGACGATCACCCAAATTCATTGGTGCGATGATTTTTTTCCCAATGACACTGTCAACTGTCCGAGTTTCATTTTGACATGAATTTTCATATTGGATTTAGCTTATGTACGATTTGAATCAATTTTACCGCATCTAATTATTATAATTGCCTTCATAAGTTTTGCTTGGTTAAAATAATCACTTAATGTAAAAAATATATGACTGAAACAAAATGAAATATTGAATTGAAGGAAATGTATCATCAAGTTCATTAAGCATTGTATTTAATATGAGTTTCACTCCCGCTGTTATGATACGATGTTTGATGAGGTTCGTTGGTAATTTAAGTTATAATTGAACATTAATAATGGATTCAAAGCCTAATGGCTCTCAATTAATATGTCTTTTTTTGGGATAAAATGTAGAAACAGCCATAACAGAATCCTATATTGTTTTCAGCGAAATTTCCACAATGCACAGATTGTTGCCTTTGTATGAATACTTTCTGAAACACACAAACGAGGTTGCACAAATAGAAAAAAAGGGAACAAAAGGAGCGTTTCACAAATGAACTGGGCACCCACGTGTTTGTAAGCCGGTGGATTCAACAGGAATCTGTAATCGCAGAGATCCATATCTGGTCTCATAATACGTACGTACAACATTTGCTCTCCCACTGTTCATATTTGCTCAGCAAACCCGTTTCATATTCTCTTGGCGATGAGATGTGCACCATGCTTTTTAGTGAAAGTCACCTGGCTTCGTCCGCAGACTCCCTGAACTTTACTCTACGTGTGTTTTTTAAAAGAGCACCTCATCATATTCAAATACGAAAATTTATTTGAACAAGGACCAACTGTAAAGTCGGGCGTTTTTATTAAACGTTGACTAATTAGGATAAACATCATGCCAGCTTTTTACAATTTTAAGATAATAACTTGAGCCAAATTGCCTAAATGCATAGAATAATTGCCCAAGTCGCCAAGCAAATAAATCTTATCTTTTTACTTACAGTGCATTCAATTTTTAATTATCCCATTGTTGAACGATGTTCCTTGAGTAAATCTTTGATTATGGACGCAATTGATTGATATACAATGGCGCCAACATTATCAGCTTGGTGACAATAAGGGTATCGATTATTCCTATTTACTGACCAAATCATTTGGCTCATAGCTTTTACCTAATAGCCTGAAATGGCATATTTTACCATATTACTTCTAATAAAAATTTAAATGAATTTCTTCTTTTTTTGGTATATTTAGTGAATACTTGATTTGACTTGAGTGGCTTTTAGCAATCTCTTTTATGGAGATTATTGCCAATCATTTTACATGGGTTTTCATAGCAAATATGTGTTTTAAAAATGTGATCGCCAGTCACACCTGTAAATTTGAATCCAAGATGCTTGAGTTACGAGTCTAATCGCTTAATCGCAGGACTACTTACAGGTTTAGTGAACGCTTAAGAATAATTACTACAGTTTATAAAATTAGTTTAATGGAATTTTTCTGTAAAAAGATTATTTTTGCAATAAAAATTCTGTGTCTAGCCCGAGAAAGTGGTATTATCACAAATTTCATTCTGCATTTCATCATCTAAAATTGTACATTCAATTTTAAGATGTATGCTTACACTCCAAATTCAACAACGGCAATAAATATTTGATACGGAGGCATACTAAAAAGGATAAGAAATTAGAAGGGTTCATATAAATAGGGATGATTTTAAGAGAAAATGATCATTTTTTTGTATCTGCCGTATTTAAATAATAATGTTGAATGTTGCCAGAGCCGGATCCAATTAATTAATTTCCAGCGATTTTTTTTAACAAGTCGACCCAAAAAACTTTCAGAAAGGTATCCATTTTTTCCATGGGGCAAAAGCACTCTCTCTTTGGAATATCCTTCTGAATGTTTAATGTTTCCCATCTAGCTGGACTTGGCCAAACTTGACCGGCGAGTGTACAATGGTGGCGAGTCAGTGAACACTTCCCAGGACGTTTGTTCAGTCATTCATTTACCTCAGTCCAGTGTAAATTTACATTGGCTGTGTTTTCTGAGGTATTGCACACATACATATCTACACAGACACAGCCTTCAGTTGAAAAGAACCCTTACAAGTTTTTCCGTTAAAAGAGAGCTTTTGAAATTTTCATTCCGCTGTCCGATTTCTTTGAGTGTCCGAGGAAAATCTCTGATAACACTCCATGTAGTTTTGTTCAAATAAATCACCCGACACAAAAGCATAGATTTTTATATAAATATTTTCGTATTAAGCTGTGTTATTAAACGAATATATGCGAAATTTTTAATGTGTAATAGTAATTTAGTCGTTGGTTTTAAGATGCTTTTCAAATATTTTTCTAATGCAAGAAAAAAAGTCTTTGATCCTCACCACCAGTTGATGGCGCAATCAAACATTATCCTTTCTCATTACTGATATTTATCTTTACGTTGGGCCCCTAAAGGAATTGAGTAGCATTTTTGCTCTCGGGCCTCCACCTGAACCGCCGCTCCTCGTCCATTCCATCTCCACTCTTACATCTCACAGGGAATATCAAATGAGTTAAGTTTCTGCCAAGTTTAATCTACGGTCAAGTCCTTTAAATGCTGAAATGTTCACTTTTCAAACCCTCAAACAGCCATTAAATCTTTCAATAGAAACTTTATAATTCTAGTTCATATATGTGAATTGTGGGATTAAGTGGAAAAGTGATTTCCATATTTTTCATCAAGCTTATTGCATTATTGAATTAATAAAAAATACATCATTGATATTTTAATAGCACTGCTTTTGATGTCATTAAGTTTTAACGATAATTGTGGTTTTTATTATGGAATCCCTATTTAATATCTAGCATTATAATATCAAATTCAATCGTTGTTTTGCGTATAATTTTTAGTATAAATAAGAATTCAAATTTGAATATTGAACCTATTATTTGTAGTAATTATCTAATTCATTTAAAATGCATAAAAGACTCGATTTATTTGATCCTCATTTTTAAAACAGATAAAGTTCAATCACGATGTTTTATTAAAGTTTGCCATAATGGAATTAACCTCCACTGATTCGTTGACGTTTCTATGATATTCTTCACCATGGAAGTCTTAAGTCCTGGATAGATGATTTGCAGCAAAAAAAAATTAAACATATTTTTACTTTGTATAATATCGTGTATAGTATAGACTATAATTAAGAAGAAATATTAAAAAATAAAAAAAATAGTGAGCAATTGAAAAAAAGTGCGTTTTTACCAACTTTTTTTTTGTAGTTTTTTGTTAATTAAAAGAAAACGGTTAAATATTTTTGTATAATTATAGTCTATACGATGAAGATGTTTATTATACATATATCTTTTAAATTTCATTAAGAATGTTTGTCTAGTGCGTGTGGGAGCACTTCCATGAGCTTGGAAAAAGTAGTTTCGAGAAAAACGCGTTTGAAGTATGTCCTTTCCTCAGCTTAGCGAAGCACAGCTTCTCCTCGTCGACCTATAACTTTGCGAATTTCATTTATATCGATTTGAAATTTACTGAACGTATTCTTAAATATCGATTCTTTCCGATTCACGAAGAAAAACTAATTTGCAAAATAATTTGGCACGATTTTTCTAGCATTATTTGCAGACTTATTATCACACATATATTGTATATAGTATTCGTTTGTTACTTGAATTGGTAGGTTATCAGGTGAAGTTGATTTTTAACTTATTTTGGCGAATATTATAGTTCATAGTAATTAATATAGGCTAGTTATCTAACCCATATTTTTTTCTTATTTATGCCGTTGTTATATTGCCATAATCAAACCAAATTGCGAATATTTATCCTTTAATAAACACCTTAATGACTTAAAAATGAACATTTAATTTAACCTCATTTTATTTGTTTCATATGTCCATGATTAAGTTCTAAAACAAATATAGAGCAATATTTTATTATAAGTTTATTTGAGTATTTTTTTCAGCACCTTTACATAAGAGGGTTGAACGATTTGCATCGGGTTTACAGATAGGAGCCTTTCCATTACTGGACGTTTGACGAGTGCATATTACTTGTGCACCCAAAGGAAAGACGTAAAAGTGTATACACACAAAGGAAAAGACAAATACCAGAGGTGGAATAGTTATAGTGATGGTTGTTGATCATTCTGAATGATATTTTGCGACACATTGGAATAATAGCACGATAAATGTGAAATGCCGTTTATAGCATTCTAAAAAATATTTGATGTTGAGAATATTTTTATGCGGTTTGAAGTTATGAGGATTATTTTATGTGTCGTTAAAGATCAAGAAAATTACAGTTAAACTATAAAAGATAGCTATAATTATATGACAAATTGGTTAATATTTTCTTGTTAATTATACAGATTCTGATCGAGTTATTATATTAAATACACTCTAGCTCTGTTCTGTTCGCAGATATGCTGCATTGTGATAATCTCTTCTAGTCTTGTCTTCTAACATTGTCACATAGCTACAATATATCTGCTGCATAAAAATATATTTGACTGCATTTATATCTTCACGGCTCTAATAATATGTAAATTTCATCAGCAATAATATTATTAAATGTAAAATATCTTCAGTAGCTTATTCAGTGTAACATCACTCTTCCTATTCCGCATACGTTTCAAGTGGAGACAGTTATTATGCATCTATCTACAGATCTCTTGATGAAGAGACATCTACAGAAAACGCAAAGAGCAAAGCTTGATTAAAGAGTCCAGAGAAGTATTCAGGGAAGGAGCAGGAGGAAATCCTCGTAAAGCGCATATGCATTACTCATATATGCTCAAGCAGTTCTATCTAAAATGTCAGATCTAGATGACATTGTTTTGTTTGTACAGCAACGGCATTCAACTAATACTCTTTCAGATTAGCAATACGCTGCCGTTTCGAGTTATTTTTAATGGAATAATAAAATAGCAAAGCTTATTTAAAATTACGAGAAAATCTAATGAAATTCAGCACTAGACAGACAAAAGGACGGGTTCAATGTCAAATTGCTGGCTTAAAATAAAGACTGAGTAAATATTGGGCTAACCGAAGACGAGCGAGGGACGCTTTTATCAATATAAATCACTTTTTGAAAAACTTGTTTTGCTATTTTTTACATCGAAAAAGCCTTTGAATACTATTTAACGATGATAAGTTGCTGTTTAACTTTAAAATGTGAAATAATAAATGTTTCACCACTGAATGCTTTTAGTATCCATTTTCACACAAAGGATTTACGTAAACTAGTAAAGTAAATCCATCATCATCAAAAACAACAGTAGATCAGAAGATACATCAATACATAAAAATAAGCTAATATCATGTGTGAATTAATTACATCAAAACGAAAATTAATTAAAACTATTTCAATAAGCATGAGATCAAGAAGATCCTTCAGTATACAACAACTTCAAATTTGTCCAAGTTCATTGATTTAATTCGGATAATATTGTATTTAAACCTTTTTTTACATATAAATTGGAAGATACTTATTTTTTAATGTTCGAATATTTCTACTTTGTCAAGTAGCTAAAAAATAAATTTTAGCATGCATCTGGTAGGAATAATAGAGGTTTATATAGAAAAGAAAAATGCAAAAAAACTAAATCAATTTTTTCAAAAATATAAACTAAAATAAAGATCGTGGTCGTAATTCAGCGATAGCAGATGCAATATGATATAATGATTTACACGGTCCCAAATTAGAAAATTTTTCCAAATTTCGGTTAGTGTTGATGATTTATTTCCTATTTTATCCTAAATATCTCGATACGTACTCTTTATGAAATTGAAAAAAAAAGATAAAATTGCTTTGAAAAAAAACCCGCATAACTTCGAAATCGCACAAAAAGAGGTTTAAGTGTATATATTATTGATTGATATTTTTAAAATGATTATATTAGTTCAATAATGTGTTTTTAAATTTATGGGCACACATGACACAGCCTTCGGGTGAATCTTTTTGTAATCACTTCATAAAAAAATATATTTTGTCCTAACAATGACCCCTAAATTTTAGGACAAAATAGCAACTACCCCTGTGAAAAGACACTACTTATCTCTCATTACCGTACTAGTCATGAAAAATTGGTTTTGGTCAGTATTTTTTTGTCGTAATCTGAATTCGACCATTGATATTTATACAAAAAATTTAAGAAGTTAGAAATCATTAAATATATCTCCGGATCTCATTTTTTATGCGTATACTGAAAGTCATTACGTTTGAAGATATACATATCAATTTTGGACAATACGACCCAATTATTTATATATTTTTTTATTACAGTTTATCGATCATTTTTGTGTCACCCATTAAATATAGAAGAGATTCGCAATATATAAGAATGCGAGGGGGCCTGATTTGTTTTGTTGGCATCCATAGGCGGCAACTCTTGTAGTAAAATAATGTAAGGCCGTTTGTTTTTCCTCGGCTCAGTACTCTCGAACATAATGGATTTCCACTTGAGAAAACCAAATTGACGATGGCTGCCTCCCGCCCACCATTGCACTTCACTTAATTATTAATTTCGCCAAAAATATTCTTAACACGTGGGTGTTCAGCAGTCCATTGAGGCTTTTTAAACTTTTTGGAAATTCCAACATCGGTTGGGAGGGAGAAGAAATTCGACCCTGATGTGATATTACAAGTAATTTAATTTTTTCAATTATAATTTGAATCAAAATTTTGTGGATTGTTACAAACACTATAAAAATGATAATATTGTAAATGTATATGATCATTAAAAGTGTTGTTTTATCATCAGTGAATTGATGACCCTAAATACACAAGCAATACATAAGCAAACAAAGACATCCCTGCTAAATATACGAGAAGATTTCTCAGGGGACAAAGCTTGTTGTTTCAGAAAACGTTTCACACAATGATTCACAATCGTCTGAAATATTCATCGCTTTAATGCGATTTTTTTAGCAAAATTATAAATTAATTTACAATGAAACGACGCATATATTTTTTTTATGAAATGACAAAGAACTGCCATAAATCAGATCTGATAAGGTACATCGTGCACTTGTTGTGTGTTCAAAATAAACTTGTAACATTTGTTGGTAGCAGATGCTACGCATCGTGACCTCCTGCGTTTATACCAAAACGACCCCTATTTAACAATTTACCCTTTTTAAAGACACGCGAACCACATTCATTTAATAAATAAATAATCTAAGTGGCTGGTTATGCCTGAAATTCGATACAAATGCATATACAGGGTGCGCGAGTAGATGCAGACAGTGTAAGATTTTTCTAGACCCTTGTTTTTATTTCCAAGATATCAGTAATTGAAGATTTCGAAATATTAGAATGTTTGGGGATGATAAACGATGTTATTGTATATAAGTTAAAGTTGACATTTGGGACATTCAAAAGGAGTTTTTTGGGATCAATAAGATTTTATTGTTTTTGTTAGGAATAGATACACTAATTGGTTACGTATCTCTAAAGAAAATCTGAGTGAATCAAAATGTATATCAAAACGTTCTGATGACCGTATTTATGCCTTGAACTAAAAAAGTTATCGCAGGAAGATTAAAAGAACTCGGATAAGATTCTACAACAGCACACACAATCAGGAAAACCCAGAAATGGTTCGAGGATAAGTTTTTTGAGCATGTTAATATATGACTTCCAATTCGCCAAACTTTAATCTTATTGACTATAATTTTAGTACGAGAGGGTGCGACATTATTTGTGTAATTATACAAACTGATTGAAAGCTGATCACATTTTGTTGTTTTGATATTGTAAGTAAACAAAACGGCAGTCTAACGCGATGATATTGTCGCCGACATTTATAACAATTTTTGAGATCCTTAACTATATTATATAAATGTCTTGTACGTACAAGACTGAAACTATGTTGTAGTTGCTTATAATATATATTTTATGTACTTAATATTGCAATGCTTTGAAAGTTACAACACTTTAATCAAGTTACCGCGTTACAACTTTAGACACATCTACCGAAGCTCTAGCCACCTTCGAAAGAAGATGTCGTTTATTTAACAATAATTAACGTAAACTACTTGTAGGCTAAAAAAACAGTTTTCAAGATTTTAATTTATCGTACTAATAATATAATAATATAGTAATAATATCCAGATTTTGAAAATTGCTATTAATGTCCGCAACATTGAAAGTTTGATAGACTAACTTTCTTGATTTATATTGTATAAACGCTGACTAAAACAAAAATTAGCTTAATAGAAATGGGTGCAAAATTTTGAACAATGCCTCCCTTGCTATGTGTAGGTTGTTGTTGAAAAGGTCTCTTATAAAATTGAATATAACAATTGATGTTGCTGAGAAAATTTATCTGCCAGGCATTTCGCTTCCGATGTCGTTTAGAGGCTGTGATCAATGCTGAAAGTGTTATTATACTATAGTACACTTAAATCTTTTTTGTGCGATAAATACGTTCCGCGGAAAATCGCACAAAAAAAGCTATGACTTGCATATAAAAAATGAAGATCCGTTCCATGGATTTTAAAAACCGCATAACTTTGAAGCAGCTATATTAAATATATCCAAAATCGCATAAAAAATTAATTAAAAAAACAAGAAAGCAATAAAACAATTAAAAAAATAACCTTTAAAAGACGTCTTGCATAATTGGTAGAATTTTAAGGATGTCTGGCATCTGGCATCTCAAATGCCAGACATCCACTAAAAAATACTAATTATTTTAATTACAAACTATCATCGCTGTATAGTGATTTTCGTTGTGATTTTTGATATGAATCAAAATCGCTCTCTTCTTCGGAAGAAATAGTATATCCAGTGTTAATGTCATCATTGTTTTGTGTAGATTTTTTCTTGCCAATAATATAATTAATAATTTGTAAAGATCTCACTATAGTTCCTAACTAAAAAAAAATATTACAAAATGGCGACTGTTTAAAAATAAAATTCAATCAAGTCATCTTTTGGTCTTATTTTGTCACAGTTTAATTTTTTTAAAAAAATAAAGAGACATTTCATTTTCAAAAGTCAAAACTAGAATAAAGGGTGTGGTCGTATATTCAGCGATAGCAGATGCAATATGATTTACACAGTTCCTAATTATAATTTTTTTTTAAATCTCGTTTAGTGTTGATGATTTATTTCCTATTTTATCCAAATATTTTGATATGTTCTCTTAATGAAATAAAAAAATGATAAAAAAAATCGCATAACTTCGAAATCGCACAAAAAGAGGTTTGAGTGTATTTAGAATACACTCAAAGAACTGTTTAAAATATAAGTTTTTTTATTTATATATTTTACACGCCAACCCTACATGGCTTTATAGAATATATCAGGTCAGTCTAAAAGTTCGTGCGCATTTTTGAGATTTTTTTAAATAGTTTAAATAAAACACAATTTAACATTAGATTTCGATCCTGTCGAAGTTTATCGTCGCTTGACTAATGTATTAGTCAGTCTGTCACCAATTTTCGTAAACATCGGACGTATATAAGTTTTCCATAGAAAATTAATATCGATAATCAATATAAATATAAAGGTATTATTCATAATAATTAACAGCAAATTACCAACTAAAATTAGGAAAAATCTTTTAAAAAACGGAGATATAGCGCATTTATTTAAAATTAAGCCTTGAACGTTTGCTTAACTGTCAATCAGACTGTTGTCAGATTTAATTACGAAAAGAGTTTGCGTGCAATGTCAAAAGCCAAAGGTGCAAAACGGCAATATGGCTTAACGAAGAACTTCAACAAACGCTAGCATATGTCCGGTAACCAACAGATAGTGTAAATTCATTATCTACAAACACATCTGGTTGTAAGCATTTGACATTTAGTGTTTCAGATAAAAGTCACAGATTTTATCAATCATACTCAATCACTCAATGTGAGCTTAATTGCTTAAACTATTCGTCGATTTACTGCGACAAAATCGCAATCGATGATTAATCTCGACTTTAGATAATGATTTGATTATTTATAAATCGAAGACGACAACTTTTAATTGCTGATATATCTTTCTTTTTATATGCTTATATATATTATGACATGATATAATAACAATGATAATAGCAAAAATGTTTGACGAAATTGCCTTACAAATAGTGATAACAAATTTTATGCATCGTTTTTTTTTCTCCAACGAAGTTTTCTATTTTGAATGATATTTAAGATCAAAGACCACATAATTATATTTGATTGATTTTTATTAAAATTAAAATATAATCTGATTAGATTGCAAATATATGCTAAATTTTGAATGTATTCTGTTGTAGTTTTGAAATATTTTCAAAATATTAATCAATACAATCGTCAATAAATTAATCATTAATTTAAATATTCAAAAGAGTCTTATATCAATTGCATTTTATGATTTTTTTTGAGGTGGCTTTTAGCAGTACCCTATTATAAAAAAATTACCAACCATATTGACATGGTTTTTCATGGTGTATTTATTGTTCTATTTTTTAAATATAGTCCTCCTGTAGATTTGAATCCAAGACGATTGAGTTACGAGACCAACTGCATAACCACGGGACCATCTACAGGTACTTTAAATTATTATTAAGGTACACACATACTACAAGAAATAAACTTGATAGAAAATGGGTGCAAAATTTCGATTGCTGCTTAAACGCATTGTTGCTATTTTCTTGGTGTAAAAATATTGATTCAGTTTAGTGCTTATTTGTAGCGAAGATGCTAATACTTCATTGAAAGTATGACTACATCCAATCGATCGTCTTAATTCAAATTTATTTTGATATCTTACTTTAGAGATATTTAATATTGAGATTCAGTTAAGTCGGACGGATTTTAAAACATTGCTAATTCATCCACTCACTAATATATCTTTTCTTATTCAAAGATTCTCATTTAAATAAGCTTGTTTTAGTTTAAGCATAAGTGGCAATTGCGAAATATGGCGCAATTAATACAAATAAAAAGTCGTTTATAAAATTTTTGGACATGCTTAAAATGTATCTTAATATCAATGATTTCCTAAGATCCAAGTGATATATTTGATGATAATTTGAATTATCATTGCATCAATTGCTGATCTAGTATCCAGCGATAATTTGCTCAACTTTTCACCGTGCTTCCAGATGTCTTTGGTGAGGAATACGGATTCTTCGGAAAGCCAGTCGTCCATTATGCTCCCTTTCCATTGTGCACTTGATCCTTCCATTGTGAGCTTGTGTAAACGTTGACAGATGGCCTAGTGTGTATTTTGCCGATGCCTCTAACGCGAACAGTTTTTCATAGCACTGGTTAAATCGTGCCATTTTATTATAGGGGAGGGTATTTATTGTTTTTTTTTAAGGTAGAGTTGCAGTCGAGGCGCCGTCATATGACGGTTGGATAGACAAAAAATGACTGTCGCGAGTCATGACGAATTGAAGATTAAATCTGTCAATATTTAATACTACGGTTGGCCTTTTAATAATGATTGAATCGATTATTGTCCATAAGTAATTAAAGCTATGGAGAGATCTTATATTATAATTTTCAATGCTTTTATAACGATATCGATATTAGACCATGGATAAAAAGCAATCGTTTGACTGAATATTAGATATTAAATGTATTTATTCAATATTTTCAAGTGCAAGCATTAACAATTATCTACAACAATCAATTTTTGGTAAATTTTCGTAGGGGAGTAAGTTATAATATTTATCACGAAAATGCATTTTTTAAATGTTATCTCTGAACAAAGTCGATAGTATTGAGTTATCTACCCATCACCATATCATGGAGCATGTTTTGCAACCTCATTGAATCGTCGGTAAATGTTTCAATTAAGCAGGCAGCGTTTCGGGGGGAGTTTATCAACGGGCAATAAATGTGAACATACGCGTCTTAGCCCTGGGCTGAATTGTTGTATATTTAAAATTTAATCAGTGGGGTGGGTCGATCACCCTCCGGATCTGGCTTTATGATGTGTGACGGATATAGAGCAATAAACGTCAGATCGCGGGGGCGCACTTGCGAGGGCCGAGCCCCCGGGGGCCGATCTTGATTGACAGATACCCATACTTAACAGGGGCTCAATGGGCCTCTGCCCCGCGGCTTTGCGGCTCTTTGTTGGACCCCACCAATATCTCCTGCCACTACACGGATCCACTGATGTGAAAGCTCTTTGTCGGGATACAAATAATCAGAGTTTTTATTTATGACCTTATTATTATATTGTGGCAAACAGGTATGGGCACACATCCGCCACTATCTATTCTCATCAGATGCTTACATTCATTTAAAAACTTACAAAAAACTATTAACAATAAGCATTCATTGATCGATCAAATTTTGTGTTCTTGCTGAAATGATTATTTTAATAGTTCTAATTTAATGCATTTTTAAATAAATAAGTCTATATTATAATGAATATGACGTCCTTGGGAAGAGTACCACAATATTTGATTATAGAAGCCCCAAAAATTCAAGACAAGAGCATAATTTGAGCAAAAAACCTTCGAAGCTAAAATACTATTTTTATATGAATCTCTTCCAAGAAAGCAGTAAAATGAATTAATAACTGTCAAAAAATAATCTCTATTGTCTAATTGTCGGAATAACATAATTTGAGAGGAGCACTGGAGAGCCTCAAATCGAAAAAAATAGGCTAAACTATCAGTAAAAAAATTATTTCATTAAAGAATTCCGAATAAAGATATGCTAAATATCATTTAGATCAGTTCAGCTTGAAGATGATATCCTAGAAATTTGTTGTAAAGGATTTATAATACGTATTAAAGTTAGTATGAAGATCCATCATCAAATTTGCATACAGTAACAGGGTTCTCAGTATAGTTTAGTTTGACAATCTGTTCACTGTGGGATATTATGTATTATTGGGGTGTTTATGATGCTGTTTTGTGTATGTCTTCTATTCATCCATTTGAATCTTTTTTCGAGATGGAAAATTATTCAGCGTTTCAGCTTACGCGTTTTGAAGGTTTGATTGGTCAGTTCCTAAATTATTAGTATATGAATTCTGTAGTTTATCTCCTATTTAACTGTGCCCTTCTATTCGAGGCGATATAATCAAATAAAAGCAACCCCATTAATCAAACACGCGAAAGGACGGGCATGTGTTTGATTCCATCGATTTTCGTTGAGCGATTTAGTCTTTGGTGGATTTCTTGTCAACTATCAAATAATGTAGTCTGACGTCGTATTCCTCATTGTTGCTTCACCCGAAGTATCGAGGTCTAGAAGATGTAAATTAATATGTGTTATAAAGTCTTGACAGTAATTTTTGACAAGTGTTCAGTGTTTTACGCAAGCGATGGTATCGCGGCCAGTTGGTTCAGGTGTTTTTTACATGAAACACCTGAAGGTCTGGTTGTTAACGTCACAGTTAATCGCAAATCAATAAATAATGCCGATTGGTAAACAAAAAATTCACAAAGCAAGGGACGGCTCATCGTTTGAGGTTGACAGGAGATGACGTTTTAATGATACTCGCCTGCAAAGCCTAAAACGCAACTCGATATAATCGCTTTATACTGGATAGAAAATCCCAACACGAAGACGCCAATAGCATCACGTAAAATTTGAATAAAGAAGCGTTAATGTGTAGAAACTATGTTCGATGATATCACGAGCTGTCGCTGATAGAGTGCAAGCATCTTAAAGGGCACGAGACGCATCCTTGAAGCAATATATCCATTAAAAATTAACATACATATACAATTCTTGTTTGCCATCTTCTAAAAGTGTTGTAATTAATGACCCAATGGCAAATAACCGAAGCATTTTGCTATCGATGTCTCAAAATATTTTTAGCGACATGCATGAACATTGGCGGTCTTTTGTACCATCGTCGAGATTCGATGAATAGTAAAAGGATCAATCACAGATGTCATGGACTTAATCTGTTTATGCAATTCTCGTCTGCATTATGTAAAAAATGTAAAGTATAAAATTGCAGTGTTGGGTCGATCCATTTACGATGCTGTTGTAGTTTCACCCCCATGTAATGGCTGTAATCCAAAGCTGAGAATTGCTACAAATGCTCGGTTGGGGATTAACGACATTAGCAAAACATATAAGAGGGTGACCATTGCCAACATAAATGTTCCACAAACAATAATTGTCAAATCGAACAAGTGGATTTCGCTTCTTTAATCACTTTTAATCGGTTTAAAAAAAAACATTATTTTAAGCAATTTGAATAACAAATCATGCTCAATGAAATGGAATTATATTATTTCGTAATAAAAACATTTTAAAATAATTTTTGACATTGAAATGATTGCAACATTCACCTTCAGACCACAACCAGAAATTCATCAATAAAGATTTCTAAAATGAGTTATTTTCTTAAGGCTGAATACAAACACTCTATATAATGATGCATTGATAATTTGTCATTCATAAGTTGAAGTTTTTATCAAGAAGGTCGATTGTTAATTAATTGATTAATCTTTTTTTCTGAAAATTAATTAAATTATCTCCTATTTAATTAGATGCATATATTTTTTTAATTAAGGATTGATGACTGAATTTAGAAGCAATATTTCGTTAAAATTATTTAAAAAGTTAATTGTGCAAAACACATCATTGATAAAATAAAATTATGCAAATCGCAGAAAACCCACCAAGTCGAGAATTGCACATGGTTTTTATTTTACTTGACCATAGTACTTTACATGAATCAACACTGATTGACTCTGTCCGTTTTTATAATATGTGCTAAGTTGTTTAATCCCTCTTTTCTTCGTTATCGCTTAAATATTGGACCGACTCAGCTGGCATAAACCCGCAAAATAAAAACAACTGTATTTTCGATCGATTGTAAAATTTAAATAGCCCACCCGATCAGTCTTTTTCGGACAACTTCGTTTTGTAATGAAAGTTCGTAATCATTCTGTAGACATTTTTAGGTATGGAGTCAGATCGCGAGGCGCTCATTCGTCATATCAGCGATTGGAAAAGCGGACCGATTGGACACATAGGTTTAATGGCCTTAGCTTTTAGTTTTAAGTTACAAAATCTAATTAATTTCAGGTTCAGTTCACATTTTGCACATTGCTGTGCATTTTTGTTGAGCGGGCTGGCATGTCCCTGAATAGCGGGACTAATAAACAGCTCGGGTCAGTTGAGGGTCCTCATGTTCCTTTGTCATCCTTAGTTGATGCAAGAACTCGGTTTTATTGCTGTGAAATATCGCCAAACACTCGATTGAAACATCATCAGGACGCTGTTTTTGTTCCATTTTGACCAAATGCGGCACCCCATCTTGCGTACAGCTTTCTCATGTCCATTTTCAGTTAATATGTGATATTCAGCATTTTTTGAAAGGCCTACCATGCCTGCTAGAATCTAGCTTGGATTTGACATCAGTTGGACTGAAACCTTTAAAATAAAAGTATTGCATTACAAAAAAAACATAAGATTCAATGTCTTCATGTAGGTCGAAGGCTCATCATATATATATTATTTTGGCAATATAAATTGATGTTATCTTGTGTGAAATGATTTAATATATTCGCTTTCTTTGTAGCCTCCTTTACTATGTGCTAATTGAGCTATGCTTCAAAGTGTCTCACTAATTTCTGAGCTAATTGAAACGAATTGCACAGGCATGTGCCATCGAAACAAGCGGCAACACAAAGAAAATCTATTATTATAAATTTCGGGATATCTTTCCAGATTTAAAAACGATCCTATTGTGTTTCGAATCATAGACGTTGTAATCTGCTATAGAAGTGCAATTTGTCTCAAACACTGTCGCCAGTCGCAATAATAATAAAGCATAGCAAGAGCGGCACTTTTAATAATCAGAATTTCCAGACATTATAATGTGATAGGTGCATTCGTATCGTTATAAAAATTGCAAGAAATTTGAGTCGCTGTAAAATGAGTCAAAGTGTTTTTTTTATTGCTGAAATGTGGTTACTAAATACGGAATATTTCATGCAAAATCAATGTATTTTATATCAAGGTTGTTGATATATATTTTTGGATTTTTTGCCACTTTTTGAAGCATCTATGAAGAATATTTTGAGGTACCGAGTACGATTTGCAGATTTTCAAAATGAAAAGCATCATCCTTCGCTGAAGTACCATTGCGCGAAACTATTATGTGCTTTATCGCATAAGCCACTTTCAGAATTAATCTATTCGCCTTTGCGATGTTCCGCCAAAGGGTATGGAAGAGCTGAACATTTGACCCGATGTTTTCAATTCCTCAAGTCTTTCGAGTAGTTTTCTGGCTCTGCAGTACCAGACGTAGCACTGGGTCGAAGCTAGAGCGCTTGAATATTTGATGGGGCAAACAATGCTTTGCGTGGGGCGTTTCGAGTGCGCTTCGTTCTCCAACATCAGAGCTTCGTTTGTACAAGTCACTATGATTGATATGGAAATGAATTATAAATGAGCACGTGAGTTGTCTGTGTTATATATGCGCCTTCTAGGGGATGGACATACCTCAGATTGAACCCTTTGGCTGCCACGCGATCGGACGTTACAAGAAAACTGAGTTCAGTTAAAAAAATATATTAAAAACTAAAAAACTATTATATTACAATAATCAAAAAATCTATGTGTTTTAAGTGGTTTCATAAAAGTAATAACATAATTTAATTAATCGATTTCACAAATTAAAATATTTTATCATCCAATATCTGCGAGGAAATCGCTGAATATATAACAAGTCATTTGGTGTACTCAGCTTTGATGTTTTATATCAAAGAGTCAAGAATATACAGTATGATCATAAACTGTAAAAATATTAAATTTCATTAAGTTCTATAATTCTGTTCAATTAGCTTTTCCGTCTGAGAATTGATAACTTGTATATCGATATCTGAATCATCAAATATATTCTTTAACACAAGTTATTTATGTTTATTAGTTTTTAAGTTATCAGACAATTTTATTGTATTATTTATCTAACTTTCCAATTTGTACATTTGAAATGCTTGTTTATAATGATGATATAAAGTCGATAAACATTAATTAACTATTATGTTGGTAGGTGAAAGCAGAAAAATATGCAGTAATCAATATTTGTGGCTTAGTGGGTTTCTATTTGCTTATTAAGGGTAAAATATTTAAGACTTAATATTTAAGATTTTTGTTACATATAGCGGATCGAATTTCATGAAAATCCATCAATTTCTTCATTAAATTCAACAGAAAAAAGATAATTGATAGTTTAGGATAGTTTTGAGCGCAAAAAAATAGTGTTTATGTCAAAATTATATTCCTATTTCAACTATTAAACTTGGTTTATGTTCAAGGAAGGTTCTTTTGTGTGCTATGTATGGGATATGTAAGGGATCATTCGCTTTATATTACTCAAGGCGAATAAAATAGTGAAGGCAAAAGTGCATTATAATGAGCTAGTTTAACAAAAAATATTTTAAAAAAACCCAAGTTTGATTTTATCAAAATGTAGGAACAATACTCATGAGTCCTTGGTAGTGTAAACTTAATCCCAAAAAATTCGGGATTGAAATTTTTATTTAACAGAAATCATACACTTCACTAGCACGAAGAAGGCTACTAAATCGAGACATTCCCGCCGAAATCTGGACGCTTGGAAACAGTGGCGTAGCTACTAATTGGCGAGCTTAGGCGACGCCTAGGGGCAGTAACTGTCTAATCTATACATATATACAATACATACATGTTTTTCAAATTGTTATATTAACCTATCCCTACCGGTGATGTATTTACTACATCTCGTCTCTAATAATGGAAATATTGATATGAAATATGATAGATACGTGGTTCAGAATTCTTGTATTCCTCCGTAATATAATTACGAATCGCATCAAAGTATTATAGTATATAAATATTCATCTGCAGCGACGGAAATAAATAATTTGTCGGGAAATCGGGAATTTTGCGAGTTTTAATCCGTGTCTCAGCAGATTTTTTTTATCAGTCACATTGATGGTGTTGTAAGAAAATGGGGGTTCACGTGGTCATCAACTTGAACTAGTATTTAAATATCTGATGACGATACCTCCAACAAGTGTGGAGGCTGAGCGTGCATTTTCAGCAGCAAGTTACCTGGCTTCCAAAATAAGATCCAAACTAAATGACTTAACACTCACGATGGTTTGATGTTACTTCGGGCATATTTTCAAAATAATATTTGAATTTTTTAGTGTCTTTATTTATCTATTTTTGAATTGTATTTTTACCTTTTCCTAAACAAATAAAATTCTTTCGCCTTCAAATTATTTTTTATATTAAACAAATAGACTCATTAGTAATTTTTGATCAAATTTGTCGATGTAATTTCTTAAACTGTTAAAAATTTCGGTCCCGGGATTCCGGAATCGAAATTTTGGCTCAGGATTGGATGGTTTATTGGAAGGATTTTCAGCATAAATACGTAAAGAATCATAATCGAACATCATATCCATTGTGCTTTTTAGGAATTAATACTCAAACAGTGAGTTTTTAGTTCCGGATATTAGATATGTAAATTTGTGATTTTTTTTGGAAAAACCTACTAATTATCCTTAACTTTTACCTGTTTTTTTTTGCATACGATGACACTCATTGAAGTTGAAATTAGACATTCAGTCATGAGCGCAAATGATCTCACGGTAATATATGGGAAGCATCCGGATTTTGAGGAAATCTGCATTTGGAAAGAAATAGATAAATTTGTAATTCATACAAGAACTTTAGTGACGGCCTGTTTTACACCAGTATGCTAAAAAGCAAGAATTTCAAAGGCTTTACAAAGACGGATGTTGAAAACTTCGCCAGGCGCTCTGCTCGTCATCAAAGAAACTTAACCTGAAGTTGTATCTTCTTTGGGAATCTTCAGACTCCGATGAAAATGTAAGTACCCTTGTATCGCTACTCTTTTTGAGACTATTTATAGATAATTATTTTTTGCATGGGTATTGAAAATCGTCCATTGCGAAAAAACTTATAAATTTGCATTGCTATAAACATTTTATGTTTGAATATGGATTTTGTATATCCGATGTTGAAATTGCGATTCAAAGACATTCTTATCGGAGGATAAGGATTTCCACATCGACTTTTATTCAGCGTTCTTGTATAAAGTTACATTATCTTTTCCTATTGAGGTTTTCAACGTCATTTCCGAGTTAACTCTTCCGTTTGAGGATTTTCTCACCCCTGAGCGAGGGCAGCGTGCGTGCCTTCGCTGGATGGCTTAGGATCTTGCTCTGACGATGATAAAGCCTCGATCAAGGCCTTCTAACGCGCGTCTACCCTTCCTTCCAGGTCTAAGCGAAATCTATTATTTTTAGATTTGCTTACATTTTTTAATATAAAATAGCAATCATATCAAATAACATGATCAATTAAGTTATTTGAAATTCTAAAATAAAAAAGCTACATCATTTTTTAATACATGAATATGCAGATCTTACGATTTTATGAATGCATAAAATTCATACAAAATTGTTATCTTATCTTTTCACGCCGAAGACAATAAAAGAAGTACCTTTGTAATATGTAAATTTAATACACTTGTTAAGAATCATACATCTGAACGTTTTAATATCGTCATCATCAAAATGAGGTTTTGAATAATATTCATGATAAAGACCACAATGACATTTAATAATTTCTAAAAATTAATTATACTCAGAGCAAAATGCTTTTATTTATCGAATCATTAATAATTTAAATGATATTGGTGATGATCAGCACAATCATGTTAAGTTAGAGAAAAGCAATGATCTTCTCCAGTCACAATTTTTCTAGTAATAGTCAATGATAGTGGCTTTCGGGTTATGGCTAAAAAATAATAAGCATGAATTAATGCATGTCTTGGATAAGGAAATAATCAGTTTACAGATCTTCAATACTTAATACCATCGAACAAAGCTGGTTGATGTTTCGATCTTTTTGATTGAAGAATGGTATCCTTTCTAAAAAAATGATTTACTAGGAAGTCAATGGAGTATCGGTGTAAAATATACTAAGAAAAATTATACAGGATTGATTCAAAGTCATATAAACACGTTCGTTCTTAAGAAGTTTTTCATTGTCTATGAAAAAAAATTTACTCATTGTTTAAAAGAACCACTGATATTCCTTATTGTGATAATAGAAAATTGAATGATTGAATCCCTTTCTTATGAATGAATGAATATTGAAGTGACCTAAACCCTGCAGCAGATGAATATGTAGCTGTACAATGATGATTGGTAGTCATGAAATTATTTTGATCTCACAATAATGCTTTCAGTTTGATCATTCAATTTCGTGTTGCATTGTGTTTTTTTGTGCGGTGCAACAATTAGTCTCATGTCCATTGTTCCACACTTAACCGACATTGATAGCGTGTGACCACGGCTAGGGCCACACTCCTCAGACGGTTGCCCAACAATAGTATTGAATCGAATATAAATGACCGAATCCTCGTCAGGATCGCGCAAATCCTTAATTACATCCAGGGTAAACAGAGCATCCCCCCGCTGTTTTGTATATAAACAAGGGCGGACGACCGGTGCCGCTTCAGCGACTATATAAAAACGCGAATGTTCAATTTCCAGGATGCCACGTGGCGCCCCGGGCCGGCGACTCCGCCCCGGCACGTGCCGCCCCTGGCTAGCGCCGGTATTATGGCTCCTGCAAGAAAACGACGAGACAGATAAGCTGCGCGCCCCCATATCACGCTTCGCCCAGATAAAAACCCAAGTAATGCCATTCCGCATATATCACTCGGTTTAACGCTATCTTGCTTTTATTATTTCTGTCATGTGAAAGAGACTTGATTCCATCATTTTCTGAGCTCTTTAAGACTTCTGCATCAGCCGTTTAAATCCCGGTGACGAACGATCGTCCTCGAAGATCTTTTTTGCGCAAGACCAGAGATCGTCGGACGATATGCTACACTGACTATAATATATGACATTTATAATAATGCATTAATATTAATCCCGATATATCATAAAAAGAACAATGACCTTTAATTGTCTGGGTGCTTGCTACTATCTACTAAGCTATAAGACTATTATTCATCCAGGTCGAATTTATGAATCGTACAGTAATCCCAAAATTTTCTTGCAAATGCAAATCAAATGTAAATTAAGATATTATTAATATATTCCATAGTACATTTATTTATCAAGCATCGAATGCTGTGTGCGAATTGGCTACAAGCAGGATTTAGTTGTACGCTCTTATCTGCGCCAAGGTTTACCATTTATTTCCTACAATTCTTAAATCATAATTTCCAGTTATAAAGATCGATGCTATCTAAAAATCTAGGATATAGAAAAAAATCGAAAAGGTTCAATCATTGAGCCTTTAATCAAATTTTGAAGAATTTATTGTCAATATTGATAGTAAATCATTCATAGATTAATTATATTAGGCCAATTTGTGTATCTTTGAACATGGATGTATTGTTATAATTGGATATCATGTAATATCATCCGTTCAATATAATTGGATTGGTTGTCAAGAAAATCATAAAAATTGTTTAGAACACAAGTTAAAAGTAGAATATATAATTGTTATGGTTATCATAAATTAAAGGACATATGTATATCTAATGATTTTAAGATCGCAAGGCAAAATGATTATGATTCCATCATTTTAACTATCGATTTGTCTGAAAAATCAATCAAATACTAGATCAGAAGATCTCTGATCAGACGATGTAATTCTAATGATCTATGTGAACGGCATCGATATCGTATCGAAATCGAACTTATATCTATCAGCGGAACTGCTACTAGTTTTTTAGATGAAAAACGAGACTTGTGATTGTATCTAGGATTAATGCTGGAAGATTCGAGTGTAAATGGGCATAGGATAGAAAGAAGATCAAATACTTGGAAAATATTATTTTTAAGCACAGATCTAACGTTTAGAATTAGACAATGCCATCGGTGATAATTTAGGGTGCTAAAATATTAGCAAATATGTTACTATTGGCGAGATTGACATTGATAAAATATAGATCATAACTGTTTGTGACGTGATGTACCTTGAGAGGTTCAAGAAGAAGTTTTGAGAAATAAAATTAGATCTATTCTGAACCAAATAGATATTAGACATTTTTATCTTATATTTCAATAACATATTCAATGGACATATCACATTGCATGGATGCCAAAAAATAAAATTCCTCGAGTTAACCTCGGCTCAAATTAGATTGGCAACATCTTCACAATACTATGGGCATTATGAATACCTTTTTTGAACGAATCTAAATTCAACTAAGAGTAACGCTTCAATCACCAAGATATCATTAACAATATTATATGCTATTTTACAGGGTTTAATTTCAGTATTATTGAAGTAATATAGCCGTAAACGTAATACTCATGGTTGTCCAATACACTAAAATTGAAATGTTTGCAACCCTAGTTTACATTACTCCAAAGCTTTGGCTGGTCAGATTTATCGTTTCTTCGTCGAGCTTACACAAATTTGCGTCGATCAAATAGCGATATGAAATTCACATGTACACGGCGGTCAATTACGTTAACCCCATGTACGCAATTTCAATGTTCATCGAGGAACGGGTTCAAATGTATAATTGCATCCACTTCCGTATGCAGTTCCGTTAACCGCCCCTAACGAGGGTGCAAGTCCACGCGATGCGCCGTACGGAAGTGTGCGGTCACGTGTCGCTTCGAGTGCTCGCCCCATCCTCAGGACATCCCGTGTGAAATTTTAATTTCACCCAAATTACCATCGCCGATGAGAATGAGGATGGATCACCCTCACCATATTTTTCATATCATCCCTTAACACGAAGAGACCGATAACGCACGCGTATAATTTGAATGACATAAATTATCTCATAAACCATTTTTTTTATTTGAAGTCTTGAATAAAATTCAACCATCGTGTGACTCGCATACTTTATATATTATCAAGTGTATTACAAAATATTAATATCATACGTTAACCGGTTAATGGAAAAGTAGAATATGGCACACAAAATCATTATACGAAGGATTTTGAATTAAATTTATATTTGGGGTATTTTGCGAAAAAGCAAGAACTTTGTCAGAATTTGCTTATTAGCTATCTTCTGTTCATATGGTAATTATTGTTGCATATTAGTTGGATCTGCCCAACTTTATTAACCATCTCAGTATTTGTCTATCTTTTTCAGAACCAGGAAATCAAGACAAATTTATATCGAGACAGTCTACTATATTTTAAAAATGTGTCATACAACATAAACAGGATAGGTGATATCAGTTTTATTATTTTTTCAATGTTACAGAGATATGTTAAAAGACAGTCCACTGCATGGTTGTTAATAACATAGCATAAAAAGATTAGATCCAGCTTTTTTGAATAAGTACCATTCCGTCTTTCTTAAAATAATTGTCACTTCAGGGTGTGCGTTTCAAATAAGAAAGATTCCCTGCCCCACCCTCAACTTACGACGTACCATTTTTGTTACTACGGTGGTTTTTATTTTATAATTTGTCTTTATAACTACTCGTATAAATCAAACCCTTATATCCAATGTAGAATAAAGATTGACGATTATAAATATAATTATTTTCTATTATAAATACAAATTAGGTATTATTAAATTTAAAGTTAAATTCAACAGCGAAATTATCCGCAAATGAGGGGTCATTTGTAGTTGTCTATTATTTTTGCGCAAGCGGCTCATTACTATATATAATTTTACCCTTTTTACCGCATTTGCGGGTGTGTGAGGGTTGGTCGTGGCAGAGGAGAAAGTTGGTAGAAGAATAGCTTCATTGTTGAATAAAAGGGTAGATCCACTCACTTACCGGCTAACCGCAATTTAATTAAGGCTTGGGCGACTGAGATTAGATGATATCTGGTGAGGGGCGAGCTTTCGCATAAATAGGTCTGCACCCCGTTTGCTGGTAGGGTCCTATCTTGGTCAAAAAATCCCACCCCCGAATTCATAGTCGATTTTTTTTACATAGAAAAATCATGAGTTAGTACCGCGCGAGGGTGCTCCCGTCACTATAAAAGAACAATAAGATTATTCAGAAACCATATGAGTGATTTATTATGAATTGATCAGATTCTATTTTATTTGTGGTGTATTCATAGCACTTTAAAAATTGTTTAATTTCACTAGAAATGAGACGTCGTTAGGGGATGTTGAGAGATTTGAACAAGTCAAGCGAACTGTTTGATCTTCCTTAAAATTGTCAAGGAACCGCTATAAGCTGGATTTTCAGAATATAAAGGCCCGAAAGAAAGTAAAGTGTACCGGTTTGCTATTATTAAGAGTGCATTCATGTTTGAATTTTGGCAGATGAACACTGCTATTTGACGAATTTATTTGAATAATTCCAAATTGTATAATTATACGAAATCGCATTATATACGAAAATTATTTAGTTTACAAATAAAATCGCCTTAAATAAGTTTGAATTCCTAAATTTTTGTGTTGTCAAATTCAAGCTTCAACAAAAATGCTTACATATAAAGGTATGAAAAATCATGTTTTTGTGTTTAAATACACGAACAGATATTGAATTGATATTAACGCTATATTCGAGGGAAATAATACTTGGTTTGACGCTTCTTGTATATCAAATATAGGTAGTTCATTTTCATATTTGGCAAGTCGTGATTGACACGAAAGATGAAGTGATTAATGGTGGTGTGCTGCGAAATGACGTCAAATCTGTAAAATGTGAGTCCAATTCATGCTTTATGCAGACTTTTATATTGATGATTTGCATAATTAGTTTATACTTTTTGAGCAATATTTGATTTGATGCTTATGATTGAGCTCTTTTATGTTTCTCTTGCAATTTTCAAACGTTTGTCAATAAATGCATTTAAATAAAATAGAAAATAAAATGCACACTGCCAACGATGGCGATAACGACAACAATGATCTATAGATCACATGGTTGAATAAATATTTTAAATTTCACGCAATAAAGAAATGATCTATCGTATTGCGGCGTGTGCAGCATCATGAGCAACTGCAGCAACATTTTTAAATTTTGCAAATATTTTTGACAACTCTAAAAAGCGCTTGTTGAATGCAAATATATTTTTTTAAATTATTGGATGGATTCTTCTTTTGTTCGATCTTAATGTTCGATTTGCACAGATGCACTTCAATGCGTTTAGTTTACTTTTAATTAATGAGGATCGATGTTTGTTTCTTCACAATTGACATTGATATTTGCAACGCAATTATTTATCTATGAACTATTTGCATGTCTAATAGATATATGGTGGTGTTGCTTGCGTTTCGTTTTCAATTTTGATCAAAAAGTATTATTAAAAAAGCATGAGTGATGATGAGGAGCCTGTGAAGTTTTTCGGCATGAATTCTGGAGGAATCCATTTCTACGGTGGAATTGGGCAATACAATATATATGGCGGTGGGTGTATACGTAGATTGTTAGATTTTCCTACCCGTATAATGTAAATTTTCCTCACCCTTTTGCATTTTGGCACTCTTCGCGAGAATGGAAAGGGGTAGCAGAGAAAGAGAGAGAGAGTGGAGAGCCTCGCTAAAAACCCTTCATAAAAGTTTCACAATGTTCTGTGTTCTGGCTGCCTTGTAGAGCCTCGGCTCGAGTAATGTTTTATTATTATTATAAACGACTCAAAGTTTTGTACGGAATCAAATATTTGCATTATAATAAAATATCGCCGTGGAGTGTTGGAACAAGAGTTGAGCTCCGTGGCATTGCCGGGGGGTGGCAGGGTGAGGCTCTGCCTCTAGGATCCTCCATTCATATACATACACAAGTACTCGTGTTCAATGAAAAGGTTAAGATCAAGGATATAACGGAGAATAGTAATTGAAACATTATATTGTGTGAAAAAATATCGAATTTACTACTCTAATTATATGAAAAAAACGATAATTTGATAATTAAGAGATGTTATTTTTCATAATTAGCTCTTGAAAATGAGCAATATTTTAAAAATATGATTATATTGACATTACATCGATAAAACCACTACCAATTTTCACATCGAACTGTCAATTTTCATTGCAGTTTCATAGAGATACGACAATCATTTGCAAGGAATAAGCGATCGAAAGATTTGGCTTAACCCTAAGTATGAAATTATACATATATACATTAGCAAATATACACAAATGAATATACAGGAATTGAATTGTATCATTATTCAATATAAAATATTGATGTTTGGGAGTTAATATTGACTCAATATATCCAATAATATTGTTCAGAGAAAATATTTATTCAAGAAAAGAATACGTTACCTGATAAAACTTCTATATAGTACATTTATTGTGATGTTATTAAATATTATTATAATGAGTATTTGAAAACATCTTTACACATACTTCCGATTTCGTTCGATTGATTCAATCATTGTCACTAATCAATATTTATCCTTAGATATATTTGACATTGGTTAATTTTCACTAAAATATTCTAAGTACAAGCATAATCAATAGATTCAAGCATGATTATTTGTAGACAATGATATATACTTTATGCAATATTATATCTTAGACTTGCGATTATAATACGTAATGCTTGATTTTGGCAGAACTATTTGGCAAATGATTAACATGATTTTTTATTGCATTGATAATGTAATTCATTAGACTCGTAGATGAAGCAATTGATTATTTTTTTAAATGCTTGATTTGAAAATTCCACGTATGCAACTTCTCGCAACGTTGTGAGGAGTTGATCTTTTGCACCATTTTACAAAGATACTTTGAATAATTTGGATTATTTACAGAAAATATTATAAAAAGATCTATTTTGACCAATATTTGATCAATAAATGTTTGTTCGTTCGATAAATTAAGCCTCAAGAACGACGTAAAATATTGAGATGAAATGAAGGGTTGGGATGGGGCCCACAAAAAAAAAAATTGCTCAAGAGGGATCCGCGGACTACATAAGTTTAAGAACCGATGGTATAGTGGATTATTTCTCGGACTTTCGAATTTCTCGTTATAAAAAATTGGGTTCAAATTCATTTTGTGGAAAAACTCTTCAGCCTACCAATAAGTTTGGGAGATCAAGTGGCGAAATTGTCTTTATTTTGAATTTATATTAACCCTTCTGTCAATAAGATGGTCTGGCCAGATCATTATGATTTTGCAATGAGATTTTTTAATAGTACTTATGTATAGATCTTATCAAATCTCTTTGAGTTTGCCCTTTCCTTGTGTTTTCAGATAAAAAGAATATTAGTATTTATGTACCAAGGGTCAATAAAATAGATTTGCTTAGACCTAGATACTTTTTTCAAAGGATTTATATAGAACATCACGTTTTTCTTCATTTACCATTTGGTCCATAAAATAATTTATTTTATTACGCTGACCTACATTTTGCCTGTTTTTAAGAAATCCTGTTTGCATCATATCTTTGAACCAAAAATATTCTGCACAATAGTGACCTTCTGTTTAATTTCAGCTTCTCCGTTATACGGCTTTTCGCTTTACAGCCAACGTATTTAGGCCGCAAAGCGAAGTATGGGTATACTGTTGATGATTTTTTTGAGATAAGGATATTTTTTTAAATAGTTATTTCAACATATGCTCACTAAATGAATGATGCCGAGCGAGTTCAGATACGCACATTCATCCAATGCGAACTTCTTCGTTGCGCATTCTATACAAAAAGACTCGCATCGTAATTTAAGCCATCCTTTTGAATGTCAAACGTTCGAATCTAACAATACGACATGATTTAGTCGATACTCCGACATTGATATTTTTTATTGAAACCGTCGTACATTAAGAATATGCGAAAAAATCCAACATCTATAAATACACATGACACACATGTGTTAATTCATCATACAACTTTCTTACGAAAAAAGAATGATGTGATGAAAAGCGCTGTGGTAGATCACTCACTAATTGTTTAAAAGTGTGAGAATACTGTTTACAATATGTATGTGAATATCATCATTCTTTAGCAACACATTAGTAAAAGAATAATTATGAATATTTATTAGAAAACGTGTTTGTACAGTAAAATAAATGCCACTAGGTATGATGTACTATAATTTGAATTTTTGGCAATGCGATTCAAAGTGCATTAAAATAATTGATGAGCAAAGAAATTAAGGCGAAATTCAATGTATCAAGCTTTCAAATCATGATAATTGCATTATGTATTTTATACTAACACCATTTGGGATTTTTTTCAAATTTTCATCTCAATTGTTAAAAAAATGATCATAAAATGGTTATTTTTGAAGAATTGAAGCGGGAGTGTCCTGTCTGCCATTTTGACTTGGAATGCCATGATATTCAAAACCAAAGCTGTGTATTTGAATCGAATGTATTTAATTTCATAATGAAGTATTCCACGTGTATCTCAGCAAGCACGTTTATGGAAACCTGGACTATCCTACACGTTAACAAGTATGGCAACTCCAACGGGTCATTCGTTAATTAAGTGCCAATTGTTGTGGCACATATAGGAATATATTCTTTAGTGAGCGCATGTGGATTTTACGAGCCACATCGACGGCAACGTACGCCATTCCTCACAACTTTGCATCGTAAAATATTATTTTAATATAATTAATAGATCTACAGAAATGCGTCGACATGATTCTGTAAGATCTATGTATCGCCAGATGAAAACAGCGATTATTTTTTCTGGCCAATAAAACCATATCTTATAAAATCCTATTTGCTTTTAGCATTCGTTGCTTGAGTGTCGCTTAGCGAATTAGTTACACTTGATAATACACTAATTGATTTTCACCCATGTGATAAGCTTATAATTTACATGATTTATGTGCAAATCATAACTCTATTATATCATAAATCAAAGTGAATAACGCCAATGATTAGGCTATACAATTTATTGCTTAAATTCTTCAACGGATGGCGGTAATTTTAGCTTGATTCCCCAAACAAAATGGCATTGAGGCATTTCGTTTTTTGGTAAATTCCACCAGCCATTAAAATACAATAACCGTGGGTTATTCCACGAATGAGGATACGTATCTCTATTTTTTTGCCTTTAAAACTACACACATTGCGACCGTGTCTGATAAGAAAAGCTCGCCTTCATGAAGGGGAGATTAAAATTATAAAATATCAACCTGTAATAAAATACAGGAGTCTTAATAAATTTCCAGCGATGTAAATTTCATATAAAAATCATTCCTTGAAGGATCTATAATAATTAATATATCATCAATATAAGCAATCATTTCAAGCTTGGCAAATGGCAAAAATCCATTTATCTTAGATTACGTTAATATTATTAATATCTGAATTTGAAGTTGTTAATCATTGATTAAATTATTTTAATTATATCAAAAGCCTCCATGCAATTATAATGGATTTAGAGGAGATGAATAGAACATATGGAGATTTTCCTGCACTTGGCATCGGTAGGAAGTTTCTACAATCATCTTTTCAATGCTTTAATTGACGAAAAATACCAAAATAAACCTTGGTTTTGTATAATTTATTTTTTGGGAGTCTTGAAAAATTAGTATTAACTCTGTAAATACCGTGCGCACAGATTTGCACGTTTCCTCAATTCAACTTTATACACAAAAAACACGTTTAATTTTATTTATACTCAAACATATATATTTAAAATGCCATATACAGATGTCATCAATATTATATATAACTAAAATATTATTAAAATAAACATTATCAACTACCTTTAAGGGATCAAAATTTGCAAAAAAAAGGCGTTAAAAATTTGTACACATATTTTTGTATGTGTACAAATTCCCTTTTTTATCACCCATTATTCTAATTTATGGCTATCGATTGACTTTTGCTAGGTTTTCTCGCTGAAAATTTTGCTTACAGTCTGAATAATTTACAGCAAGATTATCGAGTCATATAATATTAATGCATTTGCTGTTACAAATATACCCTTTGTTGAAAATTAACTCATTGATGGAAAAGCAAAAAATTTTATTTAGCTATAGAAATGGTATACGAGCCACAGTTTGATTATCAGTAATTTTTGCATCATAACATTTAAAAACAAACTTTATAAAAACCATGTTCCAAATTCAGTTTTATACGTTGGTTTGTTAAATATTTATGATATTTTAGAAAAATTTTTTCAAAGAAAATAAGTCAGAATTCATTGTGTTAATATTTCCGATTTGAATAAAATCTGCCATTTTGGTCCAAATTTGTTTTATGCTATTGATTCTGAAAATGGAAATTCTAAAATGCTAAATATCTGCTAGATGAAAAACATATATTTATATCGTTATAAGTCCGATGATGAACATAGCATCTTAAGAAGAATACAAATAATTAGGTCTCATCTTTCCAAGGAAATAATTTTTCATTATCTTTTACATAGGTTAAGTAATGATTGCATATTTGAAGTAGCAATTTATAGTTATTTTTGCAAATCCAGACACTTATAGGTGACTTTGAACAACATTCCTCATCACGACAGTATTTCTTTTTCAGTTCCTGGAAATCAAAGTAAACTTTCATTAAAACTATCAATAAGAAATATGAATACTTTCAATTTCATAGTAAAAAAATAAATAATTTGGGGCAAAATTTAAAGCCATATGATATACGTATTTTGATGATCCGTGAGCATCCCTTTTGGTTTAAAAAATGTGATAATGATCTAAATCTTTCACTTTTTATAATATGCAGATTTTTTAAAAAAAATCATGTTTTTTGTCGTTTCAATCGATTCTTTTCCTCATCATCAGAACATGTGGTGAATATCAGATCAGAAAATTTGATAGAAACTTGTTGGAAGACCTGTTCTTCACATCCGTGGGCCCCTGTCTCCCCTGGCCCCTTCTTCACGACGTGCCCGCCCGCCATTATATATTGCCTACAAGAGCAAATATTTAATCAGTGTTTCTGGTAAAAAGACATTATTATCTGTTAAGTGTGTGCATACATACACACTGCGTGACGTCAATGTTTGTGGCGACGAAGCCTCTATGTGGCCTGGAATGTCTGCGACCCAGAGTCACGTATTGCGGTGCACAGGTCCAGCTCCAAATCCGCCGTCGTTCTGTAATAAATTTTCCGACGACTCAAGACACACAAAAGCCGCTGAAAATTTCCAGAACGGAATGCATGTGACCTGGCGAAAATGCGAGACGAAAATCGGCGATTCTGTTGACAGCGCAAATCATACGAGATGAAAGGGTGAATTCCGCGAGGGACGCCCAAGAACTATAACAGCCCCCGTTTAAAATACGTCACCGAAGGGCTTATAAGATAATTAAAATGTATCCCTCATAACATGCTAAATATACAATGTATTATTACAGAGGCACTAAAACTTTCGAGTAGCCGCTCCAAGATATGATTAATGATGCGTAATATCACCCAGTAACATATTAATTTTTATGACATCTGAGAAACATATTTTTTGTGGTTTCAAAACTTCACAAGGACCCTCAAAAATTGACCATGATACGTTTACATTCACAAGGGATCATTTCAATCGAATATTTTGGATGTTCCATTTGAAATAAATACTACCCGGTAATTCATCTTAGAAAACTCGAATTCAAATATCTAGTATTTTTTAAGAATATACATAATATTTTTGTCATTTTAATTTCGATCTGCTGATGAGTTTCGTAAAACTAAGTCGTTCTAAGTCGGGTTAAAAACATTTTGCTGTGTGCTATGAGAAAATGGTTGTCAAACATCTATAAACCTAAAAGGATACGTATTCATACTTCACTTACCTTAAAAAGATAGTTTCGACTTATAACGATACAATCTACGACGCTTAGCACTGTCAACATTATATTGATATCATTCATACTTATTTTTTATCTATGCAGATATTTTAAGGAATTACCGCAACTGACTGTTATGGATGGGAAATCTAAATAATCTAAACATCCTAATATATTTGTCATTATTCTCCGTTTTTTCTCATATAACTCGATTTACGACCATTTGGAAACCTATTTTAGTCTTTCCTCGAGGAATATCTGTACAATGATTTAATCATACATATATAAGTAAAGGCAAAGTATTTCTAAAGTATTAGGTTGTCCCATAAGTTTCTTTCGCAAATAAACACAGTTCTTATCATAGCTATGATTGAAGAAAAACCACAATATACTGTTCGCGAAATAACAAGTTAGAAATTCCACGAACATCCGTCCATAATCATCTGACAAAATTGGGCTACATCGATCGTTCAGAAGTGTGGCTTCCTCATCAACTGACTGACTCAAATAAACTTCAGCGTATTTCAACATGCGATCTTCTTTTGCGACGACATAATAGCCAACCTTTTTTAAAGAGACTTGTCACTGGAGATAAAAGTTGGATACTCTATGAGAATATCCAACGTAAACGGTCTTGGACCAAGGGTACAGAAGCTTTAACTGTGGCTAAACCTGGCCTATATCCAAAAAAAGTTTTGCTCTGCATTTGGTGGGACTGGAAGAGGGTAGTTTATTATGAACTACTTCAGCAAGGTGAAACGATCAATTCAACAAAATATTGTTTCCAACTAGAAAATCTAAAGGATGCAATTGCCAGAAAACGGCCAGAATTAGCGAACAGACGAGGTGTTGTTTTTCATTACGATAACGCCAGGCCTCATGTAATGTACCTTGATCAATATTTTGCCAACAAACCTGGGAAATTTTGGCAAGAAGGCATTATGTGGTTTTCGAAGAGATGGAGAAAAGTAATAGAACAGAATGGATCATATATTATTCAATAAATTTTGATGTAATACAAGTTATTGTTTATTTTTAACTTAATATGAAAACGAAATAAACTTATGGGACACCCTAATAGATTAGATCTCGAACTCTTATTATAAAGGCTCGGGTTCCAAACCAAAAATCCAGATGGTGGAAATAACTGTTATCGTACCAAAAAAATTGGGAGAGATCGGAGGTTATAATATTTCCGATCGATCATCTTGATCCAGCTTGATTCCGATTTCTTAGATCTGAAAAAGTAAATAGTAAGATTAATTAATAAAGTCGTGCAATCCAAATAAATCCATTCTAAATTTACCACGTTTCCCTAGAAAAGTCTATGAAAATCGCCTGCTATTGATAGCAAATATATTACCTATAAAGCATCGGGAATACATTTTATTTGATCGTTATTTCGATTTTTAAGTTCGTAACGTTACCATATGGTTACATTCGTTTCTATGAAATACTTATATTTTACACATGCGACTAAAATATGCCGTTAAGAATATGCCAAGATAAGAATAAAAAAGGTGTTTATCTCACAAAATTCAATGCTAATTTGAATCGATTGTAAAAAATGTTATACGCTGTTTGTAAGTTCTTAAATACAATACATTCTTCATTATAAAGCTTTATTACACTTTTTTAAAAATTCAATGTATATTCTATGTACAATAATCATCCCCATCATTCCTTAAATGAGTCAACAGATTTGACATGTGATATGAATTAAGGCATTTGAATATATGCATTTTTTTGTAAACTTATATTATCAAAGATTTTGGTATGAATTCATTATGAAATATATTAAATAAATCATGCATAATTAATATAGGGCTATCAAGCTGTGAAAATCATGTCAAGGATTGGGGTAGGCATTTAAGCGATAAAATAACAAATTTAAACAATCTTGGCAATGGTTCACATGAACAAATAGCATATTGAAGCGGTATGAGTCCACTCATCAAATAATGACATAACATACACGTGTTAACGTATGATGAACTTTTCTTCTGCCATATATTGATTTAAGGCGTCAATTGGAGAAATGTACATTTTTTGATTGAGCGAAATCATTTGCTTAAATATCAATGTTTGAAATTTGCGCCAAATGGTTTCAATATTTGTGTGCAAATAGTCAAATTGTCTTTGCTAAACACAACAGATACTCTTAATATTGAACTGCGGTCGAAAATGTAAGCAGACCCAGATACAGTCTGTAAATTTACTTTTACAATATTAGTTAGTAAAATATTATTTTTGCTATATCCCTATTGAATACAATCCGATGCATCGCTTGTGATTTGTTGTATTTGCAATACTAAACGCATCCATCTGTACGTTTAGCATCACACCAAGGATTTCTATTTATGGGATATTTTGCATTTTTAAATTTGGACTTATATTTTCCTAAGCTGATAAGACGGTGACGCAAATGACGACGTCAGTGGAAGATTTCATCTCGCCGAATGATTCATCTTGGCAAACAGGAATTAAGCACATATAATGAGGCGAAATTTATATGACGTAGAATTATAAGAACAATCGCCAGACGTTGTAGGGGTGTGCAATATTTATGTACGGGTATGAAGTGTTTAGTTTAATTTGCCAGAACCACCCCTCGAATGGTTATTGTCGGAACTTGCGAGGGGAAAGTTTAACAATAGATCGGCATTAACCGTTACAAATCGTTGTTTTGTATACGCGGTGTTCGCAAGTGTGATCTATATTAGCGTTCACTATTTCATACAAAATTTAATTTAAGTTGACACTGAACTACACTATATATTTATTAAATAACATTGGGAAAAACTGCGTTAAGAAAAGAAGATTTAACTTATTTTCATTATGAAATGTCAATGAAATCAATGTTAATTTAACTCTGACTTGTGCTACTTGATAATATTTTGCAGATTCTTCCATAAAATAAAAGAAACAATGCAATTTTGAAAGTACTTGAATTGAAAATCATACGATCATGGCACGTTGCAACTTGTCAACGTGCCATGATCGTACGTTTCCAATGGTTTTAAATTACCTTTCACAAATTGTTAAACTATATTAAAGTTTTTGAATATTTAGTGAGGATAAAATATTTAGGCTCCTTACAAAATCATCATTTACCTTCTCAAAAGCATGCAATCAAGATCAATCTTCTCGAGAAGATTGATCGAAAATATCAATAATTTCGATATTAGTACGTTAAAATTTTTGTCCTCTTTGAAATCCTAAGAACAAATTGTCCATGATAATATGATAGATGAAGAAGTATCGGCATATCTGTTGTAACTTTTGATTTTGTTAAAGTTCTTATGCTACTATTTAAGTCGTAATTGCTAGTCTTTAATCAAAAGCATCGTTCATGATTGCTATTTTGATGCAGATTATAAAATATCAATAACATTATAATAATAAAATATAACTAATCGGTAATAATTTAACAAAGAATAGGACAAAGAATTTAAGCATGCTTTTAAACGATTCTTGAATCATCAAACATACGTTACACATCATTGTAGGTCAAGAAGCTGTGAAGAAAATATTTTTGTATTATGATTTTAAGCTTGTTGTTCAATATAATTCTTTAATGAAAAGATAATATTTTTTGCAAGCACATAATCACAGAAATTGTGACCAGAGCTGGTTTTACTTTTTAATGGCCACTCACTGCTCTCATTTATTAGTAAGCTTTAACTCTTTAGTTAAACGCAATTATTTTGGTTGTTATATACGTCTGGATGGTAAATATCTTCACACATAGGAACACAATGTTCAGACAGTTTGTGTGCGATTGTTCAGTTTTTTCAATGAGATGTGACCTAATTTTTTAGTCTGAAAAATGTGCTGATAATGAATTAAGTAGTATAGGTTGAATGATTTTTCACAATAAACATCATTTCATATTCCATTCTCCAGCAATCAAAATGTTGATAAAAAAAACTATATCGACAGTTTCGATACTTAAGACATATGGTTTATGTGTGAAACGTAGCAAAAGACCCCCCTAACCCCCAAAAAGATTTTATTGGTCCATGTGCAAAACACCCTGTATACCATATATGGTCTCATTTTGCTTCACATTATATCCTTCCTACAATTGATTTTGATGATGCTCTCGAATGATTTTCTCCTATGATAATATTATAATATAAGAAATAGAAATATGGATGTATGAAATAATCTCATTCCAACATAGTTGTCCGTATCCAAAAAGCATTTAATATAAATTGAGCCGTGTCCGAAATGCGAACCTAAAACAAGCAATGGTCACGTGCCTCTTTAATATCCAACAATAGGGCTCAACTGCCGACGTTATTGAACGTAGACGCATAAGGAAAAAACAACATGGACACGTGGATTTTCCATTAATAACCATTGTGTAGCTGTTTCTCCAAAGATACTTGAACTAATGAGGAATTACGTCCCAAATAATGCTATCGCATGTTCCGATTTATTTTCCAAAATGGGGGGGAACTTAGATGTCTGATGATGCTCGCCATAACAAAACAGTGTTTAAATTCTAAAATCATACATCGGAATAGCTCTTGGATTGTTGCAGACGTATTGCGAAAATGTTAAGCCGATTATGTGTCTCTCGAGTGCTTTTTGTCATTCGCACAGATGCATCTGAATGATGAATTCATGGGAGGATCGTCGAAAAGGACGCATCAAATGGTATTCACATGTCAAATGCATGCTATAACACATATGATTCAGATTTATTTTTGGAGTACTTGAGAGCTTTTATTATGTAATATCGTTATGGAATAGTGTTTTTTAGATTCGATAGATTTAAAATGGAGTATTTATACGCGCAGGCGCAATAACAGGGTGCTAAAATAACGAATACATTATGATTTGAATAATTTTGTATTCGATCATATTGTTTGGGTGTTAAATTCGATGGTTTTGGATTTTGAAATATACGGTAAATGAAATGAAAAAATATTCTTAGCTGAATAAAGGCTTGAAATTTTATATGTGTATTATTGAAATTGTGGTATGAAAATGTGAATATAGCGACTTACGTCATGTTTTTGAAGGTTGGACAATGGAGCCCTCCGCCTCGACGCAAAGTCTGCCGACGACAATGGATATGATGGCATGTACCTCCATTGTGGAGACAAAGTAACATTTTTGTGGCGGATGAGTGCTCTACATCATACTTCTGATGGACAGACGGACGCACTCCCGCGTCTGCTTTGACGACCTTTCTTTGAACTACTCCATGGTATTGGAGTTGGTGTTAATTTTTTTAAATTTCCAAGTATTTTCGTTATATATTTTGCCACAAATAGAAGAGATCTATTAAAAATAATGATGAACTTCTACAAACAATCTATTTTCGACTTGCAAAATTAGCGTTTCAAAAATAGACACAATAATCAAATTGCGAATGTAATTCAATTGGTTATTTTTATCTATCCAGTTATCAACTCGAATAAATTTGAGGTGGTTATAACCGGATTACTAAAGCTGTGTTTTCAACATCATTTTAATTTTTCAAGTAGCAACCAAATTACTTTACTCAACTATTACTAAAACTATTCCAATGAAAAGCATACATATAATTCATTAATTTAAGATGAATTTGATGTGATGCTTATTTCATATAAAAGATTAACATTATCTAAACAAAAAGATATTGAAATAAATAAATATGCAAATGCATTTTTAAAGAAATATAGATTCAATCAAGATACGCTGAACTTGCTATACAATATAATTTACAGAACCATGAAAAAAGAGTAATTCAAACTGTTTTTCTATTTATTCCTTAAATAGAAAAACATGGAATTTACTTCACACACACATAATATTGCGTAAAAATTAAAAGATCGGATCAAATCGGATTTTGTTTTTTCAATTCTACTCATTGGTTGAACATTTTAATGAACATATATGATTCTTCAGGTTATTGAAAATTTGGTAAATACTGCTTTCATAGTGTGTTTCAGAGCTCTCGATCTCTTGCCGTATTTTCTTCTACTCCTCTTTGAGAATTTATAGTTTTGGAATCTTGCAAATGATGTTTATTTTTCAGTAGTTATCAAATTATATATTTGCACTTTCAGATATAATTTTCAGTGCTGTATATCAAATATCGAATTATTTTCACGGAAGTTTTAATGCGTTTTGCTGCCAATACAATTAAAATAAAATATAAGGCAGTTGAAAGATAAATGATCAGTTTTACTTAATTTTTTGTTGGATTTAAATAGATATCCATTTTAATGCCGACCGAAAAAATTGTATTTAAGCGAAGAATGTCAGATCAATTTGACGGATGTTTTGATAAAGAATTCATAAGGGAAAAGTAAAAGTGATAATACCAATTGTATTTCAATATTTTTGACAAATACAAATAATATGAATTCGCAAGTAAAACGTTAGATCATTTGATAATAGCCTGAAATAGAAAATGTAGTATAAAGTATTTTGAAGAATTTGCAACAAAATTAATATTGAAATTAAACAATTTGACAAAATTAAATGATATTCTCATAAAGCATTATCTATTGTATTACAAAACAATTAATTTATATAGTTTGTATACCGTTAATATTCCAAGTATTTATATATTTATAACACAACTAGGCCCGCGGTTCGATCGCCAAAGGGCTGTTTTGACTACTCCCATACTACAATCTTGACTATTGAGCCATTTGATGTTATTGATATAGACCTGACTAGTTGGTATTATTTGATACCTGACTTTCACCTATTTGTTCCAGCTATGTCTATGTTTTCCAGTTTGCTTCCAGTCCGACTAATTATATATTTTTTGATTACGCTTTATACGATTTTATGTATTTTAACCATTGGCCACTTGATTAGTACTTATTTACAGATTAAATACTCTTTTAACAGCAAGCTGATACTCTAATATTAATTGCTACTTTTACAAACCATGACTTGCTTGTCACTCGCTATCTCTTACATAGTCGACCCTACCCAATCATACGGAGCACGATAAACTTTACCGGTCCAAACCAAAGCCAAGAAGCTTTAGGAATAGAACAAGGACAAGAGGAACACCAAATATACAGCTTTGAGGAAAGGCATATGAAGAACTTTACTTTGCAACGTTAACAGCATTGTCTTCCGTTAACTTCTATATCGTTTTGAAATTGCCGAACTGAGAGGGTCGACCTAAGTAAGGTAAGTTGTACGAGGACGAGGAGACACCCTCAGTTGGTGTAGGAGCGAATCCGAGATGCACTTAAGCATCACGTATGTCTTCACCCTAGCTCAGCAACACCTTAGCGAGGAAACTGGGGGACTGGACTCTTTGCACTCCAGAAAACCATTTCCAGTAGAATCTAAAAGATCGTCTAGAGTAGTTTTCCACTGTCTTCAGAAGAAAACTACTCAGTCTTTACAAACCTCCCACACTGTCTATCAAGACGGTCGCGAAAGCGTTCGTCAATACGTTAATTTAGGAAACCCGCTGGGCGAGTGTTCGAAGTGAAATTCAGCGGTAATGCTACCTTCAATATCGAGCAAATGAGGAGATGAATGTATGATATAGATGTGATGGATGTAACCCCTTCCTATGAATGAATATTGAAGAGGCCCATACTTCTGCAGTGAACTTTTTGTGGCTGCACTATGATGATGATATATTTATAAACCATTTTATATATTATTACAATATTTCATAACCAATCATAATTATATTACAGCCACATATCCATTTCAAATACAAATCCTTATTTTTTGTCCACTCACATAAATTAATCTCAAATAGAGGTATTATTTTAGTAAATGCCAAAAGTACAATCGAGTCACTATATTCCTTATTTAGTCGATGATTCTAGTTAAGATCTTCCTAACACATCTTAAGCGACAGCACTAATATGAATTAACATATCCAAAGTCAGTCTAAAAGTCTGTTTTTTTTTTGACAAAATTAGAGTATAAGTTTTGTAATCTTTTATCACCTGTTTTGTTAATGCGTCGAGGAAAATATGATTTTGTTTAAGTTAATTAATTTGATATAAAAAAGCGTATTTGAGCTGATAGAGGATTAGCTTGATCATCACATCACTGGGCGAGCGCGGAAAATTGTTTTCCTCTTTGGGTCATAAAAGTGAAATATGTGATTCGGAGGGCGTCTCCCGGGCGGCAGTGTTTTACAGGGTGTATGCAAAAGAGGTTATTACATCAGTGGCAATAGATATATGGCGGTCGGCACTATTATGGGTCACCGAAAATAAGAGCCGGCCCTGTTAAGCATTTAACGACACAATAATTTTGCTGAGCGGGAACCGCCATAAAGCACTCGCCCCGCCCCTGGATTAACAGCCTGTTAATTAAACCCTTGTTTATCTCCATAAACCAGGTTGATTATACGAGTTTTATTCAAATAAGTTGGGCAAGGCGTGCGGTTTTGTGGGGAGGATGATCCTGTAGGAAGAGACGCGGTGGAGGAAGCTGCAGGTATTGTCCTAGATACATCTGACTCTATACCGCATTGCGCTATTGCTTCACACATGCTGACTCTTGGACACATCAACAATTACCTGCAAAAATAGCATAATTCATTAATAAGCAGACACTGCTAAAAAACTTTAATTCGAAATATTTCTGAATTAACAACCTTAATTAAATGAATAAATGTATGATTATTTGAAAAACCAACGCTAGACAACTACTCCATAAAATATATTTGTCGAGAATAACTAGAATTATAGTAACCATAGTATATTATTTGCTTTTTAAAGTCTTTAAAAGCATAAAATAAATTATTATATAGCTTTTAGATTACATACCATTGCACATTAGGCGGTATTTGTAGAATTTTGTTTTATCTCAATATGCGTGAAAATGTTTTTTGTGATGATAGCTTTTACAGATTTCCATCAACAAAGGCGAGCGTGATCGTAAAGTAACATTATAAACCATCATTTCAACTTATATAGGTCACTAAATTTAATTTTTCGACGTATAAATGGTTTAATAGGAAGATGAGTGAATTAAAACCAAATTATTACAAAGCATTTTTATAACATTCTTATTGAAACGAAAAGGTATAGATTTTAGATATACACAATTGTTTTTGAAAAGTTGTTATTATCAAAGAATAGGAAGGAAGATGCAATAGAATATATTATAGAGTAAAAGAGCATTTTTGGTCGGGAACGAATTTATGAAGAATCTTTATAGGATTACATACTCCGATGTTATAGAATTAAAAACATCCTGGATGATGAACTCTTCAATAATAAGAAATATTTAGTTCGGATTACAAATTGCATTGAGATGATTTGATTTTGTCTTTATGGATATTATAATTTATGTATTGAATGCTTCAAAGTTTTTAAAAATGTAGCTTGTTGTTCTATGTCGTTGAATACTTCACGTTGCCTTGCGACCCTTTGAGGTTGGCTATTCTCAGTCAAAGTACGACGTCCCATTTATCCACAAACAAACCGCCAGGTCGATTGTAATATAAATATGCTATTTGCATTAAATATTTACTCGTTTATGATATATTTAACACATGTGACCATGAAATTATTTATAAATTTGCCCGTGGTTGTCTTTTGCATTATGCTACATGATTAACTCTTTTTATTGCTTCTAAATTATGTCTGTAGTTAAAACGTGTATGTATTATTTTGTAAATATACAAAATAATAAAGAAATCATATTAGTTGCTTCAAGAAATATTAATTTGCAATATAAGAAGCTATGAAAACGCTATTAATGTGTTTTGATTGTAATATATATATATTTTTAATTGAAAAAATATAGTTTATAAATAAATTGCTTCCCGAAAAACCCGAATCAATCATCTCCAGAAAATGTGCCTAGTATCAATACCGTAGGATTAGTTCGATAAGGTTTCTACAGCAATAAAAAAATCGCTAACAACACTTTAGATGACTATCAAGCAGGAGTGATAAAACGAGGGGGCGGATATTTCTACATAAAAGGGACGCCCGCGGCGATACAATGGAATCAGTGATTCCAGCAGCAGGGGTCCTGCACCCTATGAACCACTGAAGTGCAATGTGCTAGGGCTTAAAACGAAATAGCCAGGTGTTTAAAAGCCACCACCAGTCTTGTAAGGGTATGTCATACGCCATTGCCTTCGACCCCAAAAATTCGGATCGGGGAAGCAAGGATTGAATAAAGATTCATTGAAAGGGTTCTTGCATCATCCAGCATATCTCATAGCTTAAGATTTATTACATCTATCCGTATTTACATATGAAAACAGCAAAATAAAATCATTACCTAATAACCATATTAAAATATTGTACGATATTGAATGCCTTGTATAAATTTGGTCACTACAAATTCGAAAATATATTAGAGAACGTGTGAAGCAGCATCATAAGAGGGATCTGGGGGATTTCCCCACAATTAGTCGACATATTTTCTTGCATGGGCAATAAATAAGTCTCGTTACGTGAGGTTAAATCATGTTGGGCATTTGCTTCGACTTATGGATAATATCGCCGAAACAACCCCTCTTTTATCGACACAAAACATGCGCACCCCCGCAATTAAAGCCCCCCACATTCAGAATCGTTGACGTTGAACTATGACTAGACAATTAATATAAATGTTATAAACAGTCACCTAAAAGGGCAATTAATGCTCGGTTGAGTTATCATGCAATACTGATACTAATCATATTACATTATTTAGTACAATACGTCGAGTTGTTGGATAAGTTCTGCCCATTTTACACAACAACATCGCTCATTTTTGCTTGTATATGACGGTTCATCGGGGTCAATTTAAGTGGTATTAATAATAAATTATTCCATTACAAAGTCGACTGACAACGCTGTGGAAAACGAATTTCTTCTTAATACGAATTATTTGAAAATTAGATAATCGACTTATCAATTGTTAAAATTTTCACTTTGAAATTTTCGTAAAATTACATTCCTTTTTTAAATTAAATTTGTTATAGTGATCATATTTTATAAAAAAATGTATGTAAAGCAACAAGCTTTGGATGAATATTTACAAAACAATTTCCGTTTGCCAATCCTCAAATTTTAACATAAAACCATGATTTTCCCTGAAAAATTTTATTAATTCTTTCTTTTATAAATACGCAAATTTATTTGAATAAGAATTTCTTTAATTTTTTCAGGTAAAATCATCTAAAAAACGATTACTAGCGGTCATAGAACAAACTTATAGAGTTTTAACAGCACTAAAAAATAAATTTAAAATTGGACCCGGAAAAAATATTTGTTCAAAGAAATGGCTAACATTATAGTACAAATAAAGCGTTTTGTGTGCCATATTTGATTTCAAAGCTTAAGGTTTGTACTTCCGTTGCGGAATTGCCTTTTTGTAAAAAAAAACTTACCAAGATCCCATAAGTCAGCCTCGGCATCCTATTCATGAGTCCTGTCATCCATTTGTGAGCTTCATAAACGTAAAGGTGCGAAACGTTGTACAAATTTACATTTCTGTATAAAACTTAATGCATCCAAATAATGTATTCTACAATGACGTAAGGGGCGGATATGTGTACAAATATTTATTATTGAACTCGAGTCTTTTCGATATAATGTTTCTTCTCGAAAGAATGAATTAGTTATGATGTATTGACACATGATTTTAAAATTCTTCCAAAGCCATGACATTCGAGGAAGTCTTTGAAGGAAAAGAATTGCTTTGAACGTAATATTTAAATAAGGCTCTAATATTCATATTGAAATAAAATGAACTTAGTAGAATAAATGCATTCAAAGTAATAAAGTTCTCAAATAGGACTTATGAAGCTTGGAATGTTTTAGCAGAGCTAATGTGAAAAATAATCATTTAAGTAATAGTATAAAATGAATAAATATGTAATATCTGTCGAACTGTTTCGATATCTTATTCGACAACTTATCATATTAATATTGCAGATTTCAGATAGATCCAAGATCCGTATGTCCGAAAGAAAGAATCAGCTCTGATTTTGTATAAAATACAATATATATCATACCAATGGTGATTAGGAACGCTGAACAAATTCCTTGAAAGTGGTCCATAAAGTGATGGTTCAAATTAAGCGAATTCTGACAGAATCAATGAAACGTCTTTATCATCACAGTCTTCCAAAAATTCTTGCTGAGAAAGATGACAACTTGATTATTTTCTGGAAAAAAAATATGATACTGGATGTTATACATAGAATAATACAATCATGGTCAAAAGTAAAGCCAGAAACGAAAAAAGATTCTTCCTGTCATGGAAACAGATTAATGCATTGTGAAGAGAATGAAGCAAATGATATGTCTGAAATATACTCATATATATTTTTTATATTTAGGTAACGCTTAATACTAACTATATGATTCCTTTTGCGACGCAATTGTGAAGTAAATAAAATATTTTAAAAAATCAGTACTAGTTTGATAAGTTCTATTATAATACAATGTCAAGCTTTTGGAAATATAATTTTTGTCACCTGAATTCGTTCGCAATGGTCATTTTATACGATCTTTAGCACTTCTTGAAGAGATAATGGTGTTGCAATTAATGCAGAAAATTCTCGGTAGCTAGGTCATTGGATACAAGGGGAATGACAGAGGTTATATCAACAGGAGGATAATAAGGAGAGAGGCATATAAGCGTTTTGTGTTTCAAAAGGTGGTTCATTAAGTGATGGTTCAAATTAAGCGAATTCTGAAAGAATGTATTCGTTTTATCGCATACTGAACAATAAATTTTACCTAAATCCCTACAAGATTCAAATACTACAAGATCTCAAAGACAAACAAAACAAATTACGGCTTGGCACATCTGCACGTAAGTAAGACCCTCTCGTATATCTCGTCTTTCGAATGATCTCCTTGAACGAGAAGACCTTCATAATCAAGCAACTTAAGAAGATAAAGTTCATCAATAATTTGGAGCAGCGAGTGCTATGAAAAGGCAAGGTATTATTCAGGTCATGATTTATACCGCAATATGAGAGTTCATATTTTCTCTTGATAAAGAAGTAATATCTCTATGATTCGAAGTACTGCTGTTAAGAATAGATTATAAAGGATGAAATAGAAAACAAAGGGTTACTGGGTAGAAAGAAGCTCTTGTGTTTATAGAACAGTCGCAACTTAAACGACCTCAAAACGAAGCAAACTATTTATTACGGAGGGAAAATAGTTTTTATCGATGTAAAATTACAATAATTAAGTGTTATTATTTCATCGCGCATCACTAAAATTGTAATCTGTAAATAAAATAATGTTAAAAAATGATCCTATTTTCATAAACCATGGATAACAGCAAAATAGAACCACGGTCACCCTGCGCCCCTTGTAATGGGCCGCAGTCAAATCTGACAATTTATTACATCATTTATAAATCGATCCATAGTCGATATAGCCTTAAACGGATTTCGAATAATAGCCGACATTGTTATATACAATTCCGGCGGTGCCAAATTACAAATGTTTCGCACTAGGCGTTTGTGCAGGTCACAATACATACCGGAAGTTTCCATTACATTGGAATCGAACCACAAAGGAAGCATTGTGAGCCCCCATTGCTCTTTCGGGGATGACTATTGCCGAGGATGGTCCATGAAATCAGTTGGAGCCTTTTAAAAAAGGACGAAGGGAGTCCCGAATCCATAAGTCTCCGTGACAAATTGCATAATGATGATATGCTTCACACCTACACGCCCAAATTATGTTTGCATTAGTTTTACAGCCAACCGTCGATGGATTATTTTATTTTTAAAAAATATTTTTCTAAATGATACATCAGCATAATTTAACTTTTCGATATCGCATAATGAATCAAATGTGATACGTCGGATTATCGTGTATCCTAACCGGTAGGCTTGCAAAAAGGATCTTTTCATGAATAAAAAATGAAGCTATAAATCACAGTTTGACAAAGGATTCCGCATATCCATACGATGTCAAAAATACGGAAGCCCGAACAGATCCGTCACAATTGATTATCGATCGAGCCAAGGTATGAAATAGGACACTGCAAAAAGTTTTGTCATTGATTTTTTTATTCAGATTCGCGTCGCATTCCTCAAAGGACTTTTTGTGGGCAACATTCAACTGAACTTGACCATGGGAAAATGGCAAATAAAAAGGAACAGGTTTATGGGCGTGAAATTCGATTGAATATGAAATCTTTTTCATACATACAATATTTATTATTTGAAATGTTGAGAATCAGTGATATTTAATTTAATTATATACGACATACAATGAATCGAGTATAGTGGATCAGTCAAAATACAGATTGCAGCAGAAATTTCGACCTATCAGATCCTTTCAATGTTATGGTCACTTGCTGCTCCCAATTATTATAAAAGAGCCTCCATTCAATTAAACACTGTCATTTTGTTTATAGATAATCTATTAGACCGTGAATGTAGTGTTTTCTAGAACAGTGATCGAAATAGCTTTGTTTGCATGCAAGTATTTGAGTGGCTTTGCTCTTATAAGTCGTATATTTTTTCTGTTTGTTAAAAGGAGCTGATTGATATTAAACTGAATCATCATCATCATATTGCAATCACAAACAGTCCCCTGCAGAACTGTGGGCCTCTACAATATCAATTCACAGGAAGGGGTTACATCAATCACATCTGTATCATACATTCGCCTCCTCATTCGCTCGATATTGAAGGTAGTATTACCACCGAGTTTCATTTCGAACACTCACCCAGCAGGTATCCAGAATGAACTTATTGACCTCTCGTATCGATAGGAAGTGTGGGAGGTTTGTAAAGACTGAGTAGTTTTTTTCTGAAGACAGTGGAAAACTACTCTAGGCGACCTTTTTGATTTTACTGGAATTTACAAAGTTATTAGAGCTTCTTATAATAATTATTTCATCGTATAAAAACAATGATAATTTGGTAACTTCATTATAGATTTCACCCTATTTAATCTAGGAATGTTCTTTTTAATGATGAAAATATCTTGTCAAAGTGACCATGATCTTCGATATAGAGGTAAAATGATTATAAATACAGTGTACTCTATATTATCCGGTTGCGGATTATCTGTGCCTGAAATTATCTTTTGCCCCCTAATGTGATATCCTTGATTCAGCTCATGGACCAAGGCATTAATAGCATCAATGAAACGTGTTTATCATCACAGTCTTGAAAACTCTTGCTGAGAAAGATGACATCTTAATTAATTTCTGGAAAAAAATACGATACTGGATGCTATACATAGAATAATAAAATCATGGTCAAAAGTAAAGCCAGAAAACATTAATGCAATCTGAAGAGATTGAAGCAAATGATATGTCTGAAATATGTGGATTATTAGAAAATTTAAAATGTTTTAAATCGTGGATAGGGGAAACATCGAGGAGTGGTTGAATGTATGGATGATGCATCTTAACTTTTCTTTTATTTCTCAAGAGGAAGAAAATGAGAATGACACTATAAGCGAAGAAGATAACAGTGATTACACTAGTCATAAAACGGAGTTGAATTAAGCTCAAACATTGCTAAATTTACACTAAACAAAGAGGATTTAAATATAGTGATATAATAGCTTTAAGAAAAATTCGAAATGATATTAAAAATTTGGTTAGAAAATCTCAAAAACAAGCAAATATTACAGATTTTTTAATATACTCATACACATTTTTTTACATTTAAGTATCGCTTAATACTAATTAATGGCCACTTATTTGCTACACTCCCTACCCAAAAATATGGAGCACGATGAACCTTACTGGTTCGGAGTCAAGAAGCTTTAGGAACAAAACAAGGACAAGAAGAACGCCAATTATACGGCCCTGAAGAGAGACATATGAAGAACTTCACTTTGCAACGCTAACAGGATTGTCTTCCGTTAACTTTTATATCGTTTTGAAATTGCCAAACTGAGAGGGTCGACCTGAAATAGGAAAGCACGCAGTCTCGAATTCGCTCAGGTAAGTTGTACGAGGACGAGGAGACACCCTCAGTTGGTGTAGGAGCGAATCCGAGATGCACTTAAGCATCACGAATGTCTTCACCCTAGCCTAGCAACGCCTTAGCGAGGAAATGAGGGACAAAACTTTTTGCACTCCAGAAACCTCTTTCCAGTAGAATCAAAAAGATCATTTAGAGTAGTTTTTCACTGTTTTCAGAAGAAAAATACTCAGTCTTTACAAACCTTCAATATCGAGCGAATGAGGATGCGAATGTATGATACAGACTTGATGGATGTAACCCCTTACTGTGAATGGATATTGTAGAGGCCCATAGTTCTGCAAATGAAACAAAAATTTGTATTGTTAATATGATATTATATTCAAAATCATGTAGAAATTTGATGATTTGGATTTTTCCTGTCCTTTCTCCCCAGCATCAGCTTGAATAATTCTACTGTATTGAACAAGTCAGATTCATTTTGCGACGTAATTGTGAAGTAACTAAAATATTTTAAAAAATATCAGCACTAGTTTGATAAGTGCTCCTATTACACAATGACAACCTTTTGGAAATATAATTTTCGTGACCTGAATTCGTTCGCAATGGTCCTTTTATACGATCGTTAGCACTTCTTGAAGAGATAATGGTGTTGTAATTAATGCAGAAAATTCTCGGTAGCTAGGCCATCGGACACAAGGGGAATGACAGAGGTTATATCAACAGGAGGATAATAAGGAGAGAGGCGTATAAGCGTTTTGTGTTTCGAACGTTTTGTTTGGATAAAATGCCTCCAAAATATGCGTACAATAGGCGCATTGTGTACCGATGTTTGGCCCGAACGGATAGACACGTCTTTTGTGTGTCACTTGTGGAACAGGGCGCAAAGAACTCCACGTCCGATCTGGCGATGCGTCTTCCTAGTCATAATTCATATTGTGCTCGTATTCATTTCATTGTCGAAACAAAACATTATCGAAGAACGGATCCGGCAAATAGGTTAGTGATTCTCAAACTTTTACTCAGTACCTATTAAGCATTGATGCCGATAAAAATTCATTGTATTATATTAGATTCTGTTTATTTGGGGTCCAAGCATTCTAATAGTGAGTTACATTTTTTACTTTTATAATGAAAGATCGGATTCAATTGCAGAAAAAATTACTAGTATTAATATTTCTGGATCTGAAAAAGTAAATACTGAGGTGATTAATAAAATCATAAAGGGCCAACGAGTGACTTAATTTTTTAGAAATAGTTAAAAAATATTGTTCAAAATAAATGATAATTTTGCTTCTTAAATCTTAAAAGTCTTAAAAGTGTGTTGATGGATATGGTAAATCATCACATGAAATATTCTTTCTCCAGAATCTGATAACACACATTTATGGAAGACGCTTATTTAGGGCGCCGGTTAATCGAGACAGTATTTTTTATAGTGAAATTCGAAGCACGGAAACAAAATACAAGGATGATCCATCAAATATATATGTCGGATGTAAAGTTCAAGGCCTCGACGAGTAATTTGTAATGAAAAGAGCCTCACGTTTCTCATTACGTCCTTATCAATCTTCATCGCTATACACAGATTCAAAACGATGGATGCAAACGCAATTGATTTGATTAAATCCTTAATTTATCTATCATAGTTCGGATGTGAAACATATCAATAATATGATCCATATCGTAACAATTAAATTAAGATAGATACAAACGTTCAAATGTTCAACATATTATTTGGTGTAACCCTCTTAATGCCAACCATATCATCATTTGCGAAAAGTCATCATCATCATCATAGTGCAGCCACAAACAGTCCACTGCAGAACTATGTGCCTCTTCACTATTAATTCATAGGAAGGGGTTACATCCATTCTGTCTGTATGATATATTCACCTCCTTATTTGCTCGATATTGAAAGTAGCATAACCTCCGAGTTTCATTTGGAACGGTCTCCTGGATAAACTCGATATGGAAGTGTGGAGAAAGTTTGTACAGATTGAACAGTTAACCTTGTAAGAACTTAGAAAACTGTTCTAGACGATCTTGTTGGTTTTACTGGAAAGGGCTTTCTGGAATGCAGAGTCCAATACCTCCTTTCCAAGCTAGGGCGTTACCGGGCTGGTTTAATCCTTTTTCAGGTTGACCCTCTCAGTTTGGCGATTTCAAAGCGATATAGAAGGCAACGGTAGACGATGCTGTTATCGTTGCAGAGTGAACTTTTTCGTTCGTTTCCCTTCAAGACCGTCTACTTGTTCCTCTTTTTAAAAATATTTTGACTAGAAAAATCGACTTAATTCAGTATACTCTCGATAATCTGAGCAGAAAGGAAGGTTTGGAAGGGTTTGGATAATGATGAAAAATACGGACAATAAATGACCGTTATTAGTAGGATTCAAATGTAACCCGGATTTTTCTGTATAAATTTATCAGTGATATATAAAAATATAAATTGAGTATCTTATTTTTCTTCATTGGAAAAATGTATCCATTGCATAGAAAGCTTCTTTATCCCCTGTTGCGCAATGCGTAATTATTCTCATTTGCTTCATTTTAATCAGAATGCATTAAATTTGTTTCCATGTCAGGAAGAATATATCTCCATGATTGAATAAGTGTTACTGGTTTTACTTTGGACCAAGATTATGTTATTCCATATATAGCATCCAATAACGTCTATTTTTTTCAGAAATTGATCAAGTTGTCATCTTTCTCAGCAAGAGTTTTCCGAAGACTTCGATAGAAACCTTTTATAGATAATATAACGCCTTGGTTCATGGGCTAGATCGAATATTTTATATTAGAGGGTAAAATTTTTGCAGAACTTATTACAGTATGATTTTAACAATATATTAGATGCCTGAAAATATATTAACTTTACTATATTTTAAAATTCCAATAGACCAGAAGCAAGAGCGATGAAGAATTTATTGCTTTGGGA